>JANTPM010000009.1:26428520-26441207 GCA_025434745.1 Erythroxylum divaricatum
ATTGCAACCAAATAATTTTTGGTTGCAAAATGTATATAATTAGCAACAATTTTACTATGGTTGCTGAGAATTTGGTTACTGAAACCAAATTTTCTTGTAGTGCATGTATATAAGTAATGACATAGATTTCTTTTGTTACCATAAGAAGGATGAAGTAAAGGGAATAAATGACAACAACCTTCCCAATTTCCCAAAGATTCAACCTTGTAAAATGATTATCTAGTTATTTATAATCTAAAGTTACACTTTAAAAGTTTAAGCACGGTAAAATTTTATTTCAAAAAAGTTTAAAACCACTCAAACTCTATTTCATAAATGTCTAACGACACTAAAACTTTATTAATGCATATCATTAGAAATTGTCACAAGTCTAATGCCTATCTCATACTTAACATCGATGCTAGCTTACTTTTGACTTGAAATCTCTTTAACTAATATGAGACCTCTGTCGGTCCCCATTTCTTGTCCAACATAAAATTTTAATATTCATTAAATATTCAATGAAAATAAATATTGAACACTTGCGGAAAAATAAACATGATTGTATGTATTTGAAGTCCACTCAGGGTTTCATTCTTATTAATTAGTAAAACTATATTACACATTATCCACTTGTGTAATCATATACGAGTAATGCAACAATACATCAACATTTCATTTGTTCACAAACTCTAACCACTCCTTTTTTGATATTTCTTAGGTGGTCCACCAAAATAATGATACAAATTTTTATTATTATTATATGTATTCAAGCACAAAATTGATTGCCGATTTGGCATCTAAGCACATGATTGGTCGAGTCATGATGGTGCCCGATTTCTTCACATCGATACCCCTTTTCTTCAAAACGGACGCTTCTGACATCTTCGATTCACTCTAGTTATATCCTATCCACGGACATTGTTTTCAGAACTCAAACCAACATGAACTCTACTCCAGACGAAGCTCACCTGAACGAAGTCGAGGATGGAAAAGACGAGATCATTGGATATGCTATGCAACTTGCAATTGGATCTGTACTACCTATGACACTAAAAGCAGCAATCAAGCTTGGCGTTTTCGAGATTATAGCTCGAGAGGGTTCTGACGCTAAGCTCTCTGCTTCGGACATTGCAGCCAAGATTTCCATTCAAAACCCTGATGCACCCTTGATGCTAGACCGTATTCTGAGGCTTCTGGCTAGCCACCAAGTGCTTGGTTGCACCAGTGTGGATGGCCAGACGAGGTTCTACAGCCTTACACCTGTAGCTAAATACTTTGTCCGTGACCAAGATGATCTGTCGTTGGCTCCCCGGGTGGAATTTGAACAAGGCAAGGTCCTTCTAGCTAGCTGGTTAGTTCTTGCAAAAACCTGCCTTGTATCTCGGAAGGTTTTATTAACATATCAATTAATTGATATCTTTGAATTAATAATTTTTAATTGATCTTAATGTTATTAACTAATAAATATTTTACTATATTGTCTTTTCTATTAAAAAATTATAACATAAAATTTAATTTTTTCGTTTTTAGGTTTGAACTGAAAAATGCAGTTGTAGAAGGAGGAATTCCATTTAATAGGACTTACGGAATGGATGTCTTTGAATATACTGCCTTAGACCCTCGGTTCAACCAAATTTTCAACAATGCAATGTTCAATTCGACTTCTTTAGTTGCCAAAAGTATCTTGGAATCATACAAAGGATTTGAGCATTTGAAGCAACTGGTTGATGTGGGTGGTGGCTTAGGACATACAATTCATGCAATAACTTCCAAATATCCTCACATCAAGGGTATCAATTTTGACTTGCCTCATGTTGTAGCAAAAGCTCCGACCTACTCTGGTATGATTGTTTCTTTTTCAAGTACTTGTGTTAATGTCCAGTTTTTTAGTCACTAAATCATCGAAGTACAACTTATGCTTGAAGATTCAACAAAATGAGAGATCTTTGCTCAATAATCTAGGTGCCTGGGTATATCTAATACCCAAGTTTATACTGGTCCTAGGTGTTGAACATGTTGGAGGAGATATGTTTCAAAATGTTCCTAATGGAGATGCTATTTTTATGAAGGTGAAAAACTCTGTTACTACTATGTATTTTCATGTTGTTTACAACTTAGAAGTAGAAAATCAACTAAATTACCATCCTTGGCAGTGGATACTTCATAATTGGAGCGACGATCAGTGCCTGAAGTTGCTGCAAAATTGCTACAAAGCCATCCCTAAAAATGGAAAGGTTATTGTTGTTGAAGGTATTTTACCAGTTGTAGCTGAAACTAGTGCTACTGACAAATATATGACTCAAATGGATTTGCTCATGATGGCACAAACTCCAGGAGGAAAAGAGCGAACCAAACACGAATTCTTGGCATTGGCAACTGGAGCTGGATTTGCAGGAATTGAGTTCAAATGCTTTGTTTCCAACTATTGGGTTATGGAATTTTTTAAGTAGATTGTTTTATTTACAGAAATTATGTTAAGAAGTGATCTCTGTTTTATTTAGTAAAAAAACAAAAAATACACATTAAGTGATAAATGCTCATAAATTTGCTATATTTAGTAATGTTTTTTTTTAATCACTAAGTAACTTGAAAACATAATTTTTCTTTGTCAATACTAATCTCTTTATTACTATTTATCAATTTCAAAACTCTCCCTAAACGCGTATGAAGTAAATAGGACACGGGTTAATGTCAACCACACGCCAATGTCCGGCAAAAGCAAAGCAGAAAAACACTCCCCACGGCCCCACCACCATTTCTGGTTCTATAACTGGAAATCTGTGCGAGAGAGAGAGAGAGAGTTTTAAGAGTGATAAATAGCAACAAAGAAAAGAAAATTCACAGACACGGAGGAAGTGAACAAGACTCGGCAATTATTGTGCGCGTCAACCATACGCCGATGTACGACAAAAGCAAAGCAGGAACACACTCCCCCACTTCCATTTCGAGTAAGTCGCCTAACCGTGGATCATCGGGACCACACGTGAGTCACAATTTTTTCATAAATGTGGATAGCGACCGCCAGCGACGGAACAGATATTCTCTTGTTTCTAGCAATCTTATCCATCCAGGTTAATAAACTACCGAAATGTGCTGAAATATACCACCAACTTAATTTAATTTTACAATTATTTATTTTAAATATGCTATAACACCCACTTAATTTAATTCTACGAGTATTTATTTTAAACATGTTATATTATTATACTATTTAATGTATAAATAAATATTGAATAATTTAAAATTTTACAATAAAATTATAAATATTTAAATTTTGAAATGTATATTTTCTTAAAAAGGTTTTAATTTGTTATATTAAAAATATAAAAGTTAGAATATTATAAATGAATAAGTAAAATTAGTTCGTAAAAATTTGGAATAAAAAATTTAAAAGTTAAGAAAATTTATAGTTGTATATATTTGTTATAAATGGATAAAATATATAAATTAAATTAAAAATTATAATATGTAATAAAATGTAAAAAACATATATGATGGGTGTGACTCAAACAAAATAAGTTATAAATAAATAAATATTGTGTAATTTAAAATTTTGTGATAAAATTATGAACATTTAAATTTTGAAATGCATAATAAGAAAAAAATTATGATAGAATTATTAAAAATATATAACTTAGAATATTAAAAATTAGTAAACAAATTGAAATGAATGAAAAATGTTAAAATTATGATATAATTATTAAAAATATATAAGTTAGAATATTAAAATGGATTAGTAAAATTTGGAATAAAAAAGGAAATATAATAAGTCACGCCCATGACTGAAAAAATGTAAAATGTTTTGCTATGAATTAAATATTTAATTAATTAAGGTAAAAAAAGTCACATATTATATTAGTATTGCGTAATTTAAAATGTTGTGATAAAATTATAAATATTTAATATACAAAAATACAAATATTATAATATATAAGTTTAAAAAAAATTATCACTAATCACGAAGTTAACTTATAAAGTCACGCATGTGACTGAAACAAAAGTTAATTTTTAATCATAAATTAAATATTTTAGTTAAAAATGTTAAATTTTGTTGTCATCAATAAAATGTTTCAGTTAATTAAGATAACAAAAAAGTCCTAACATGTCGCATCATTTAATGTATAAATGAATATTATGTAATTTAAATTTTGTGATTAAATTATAAATATTAAAAAATTTTAATGTATATTAAGAAAAAAATTATGATAGAATTATTAAAAATATATAAGTTAGAATATTAAAAATGAATTACTAAAATTAATTTGTAAAATTTTGGAATGAAAAAATAAAAAAATTAGGAACTATTTTTGCTATAAATCAATAAAATATAGAAAGTAAATACAAAAATTATATAATTTAATTAAAAAGTAAAAAATTACATCATCATTCAATTAAATTTGTATAGTAATGTCAAGAGGTATCTCAAATGGTGAACAGTGACATACATAGTATTTCTTTGGAAATATACTAACCATAAATTATAATTTATAGATAATCGGAAATTGTATACACATTTGAGTAACTATGAAATTTTAATATGTATTAGAGCTTAGTTTCATAATAATTTTAAAGATAATAATGTTTTAACATATATGATGATACTTCTAAAATATTAATTTGTCTAATTTAAGTATTTATTTTGTAATGAAACTTATAATAAATCATAAATTATACATATAAAAAATCATAATAGATATTAATCTTGGAAAATGTGAATTTTTAATATAAAATAAGTTGTATTAATTTTTTTGGAGCAATAAAAATTTTCTTCTAAATAACTTAAGCATCAAATGCTAGTGGTCTTTTTTATATCTTTAAAATATATATTAAAAATTTTAAAATATATATTAATATATTCTTTTCATAATGCAGAACTTAAAAATTATTGTTTTGTTAACATATAAAAAAAGGCAAATGATAAGTACACTGCCTTGTATTAGGCAAAATGAATTCATTATAATGCGAACAAGAGTACATGATCTTCTAGTAGACAAAAAGATTTCATTACAATACAAATAAGATTTTGCAATGTGTTCAACTTAATTGTTATTTTAAAATCGATATGATACAAACATGTGACGTCGCTGAAGATGAGGTGATATGATAGATACAAAACCACCAAGTGGTAGTCGCATATTTGACCTGTAAATGCGCTCGTCATAGGGGCTTTTATAAAATTTTAGGAATGGTAAGAAAGACTCGTTAGAGTTGTCAAATTTACAATTTTTTTAGAAAACAAAAACTTGATAGGTGATCGAATAAAAGAGGATTGTGGGGTCTGTAATTCAACAATTTTAGTTGACCCAATTGTGGTGACACGGTGTGGAATGGGAGTCAATGGGAATAAGGTTTTGTTGGTGGCTGTTGCATAACAGTTAACGTTTCACCCGCACTGTCTACCATTGGGTGATGCAAAGGAAATAGATCTTACATCCAATAGGTCAATCTGTGCTAAGCTTAAAGGAGACTTGCTAGTGGACCTATTTCTAAAGAAGTTGGGCGAGTTAAGGTAAGATATCATGGTTTGGCTGAGTTAGGATGTTCTGACACAGCAAATGAAAACCTTGATGAGGGCGAACCATTTTTAATTGTTGATCTTATGGACAAACGGTGAAATCAAAGGGAAGATACTTGTGGATGATTGCATGAATTATAGAATTCTAATGATTCTTCAAAGTCCAATGAACATACCATCTTGGTGATTGTTGAAAATTCAACAAATGGTCGGACACACTATAATAACAATGAAGATTTATATTATAAGTAAATAGGAGACAACTCGTTAGAAAAATAACAAGAAGAAGGTAAAAAGTATAATGTAACTGGGCCAGTAGTAATTGGTTGATGCATGTTAAGAAAGTCTTAAAAATGAGTATTTTTCATAAGGATGTTAAAAGCGAGATAAAATAAATAAGATTTAAGGCATATAAATAGGAGACATGTAAATAACATTATTACCTTCCATAGATAAGAAAACAGAGGATCAACTCTCTTTCATAATTGTGCAACTACCAGATTTCACCTTTCTATCACGCTCGTGTTTGAGCACGAGAGTGACAGGAGGAACTTGCCAAGGTAAAGTTAAACATGAGATTTTTAACTAGTTTGACCCTTCCTTATAATAATATTTAATAATAAATAATACCATAATTAATAATCAAATAATAATTAATAAATAATAATTATTAAAAGAAAATAGCATGCTAAGATTTAATAATTAAATAATAACATGCATAATAATTAAATAACAATATTTAATAAATAATAATAATATGCACAATTGTGACAAATATATAGTTAATAATAATAATAATTAATAATTACATATTTAACAATTAGCTAATAAGAAGAATTAATAAAAACACGTAATAATTTATAATTAATTATAACATTAATAAAAATAATTAATAATAATTAATAATGAATAATACCATAATTAATCAATAATTAATTAAAAATATTAAATAAATAATAATAACATGCATGGTTAATAATAATAATTTAATATTTAATATTTAACAATTAATTAATAATAAGAATTAATAAAAACATTGTAATAATTTATAATTAATAATAACATGAATAAAAATAATTAATAATATCATAATTAATAATTAAAAAATAAATAATCAATAATAATAATTAAATGATAATAACATGCTCGGCATCATAGGCTTAATAATAAAATAATAATATTTAATAATTAATAATAACATGCCTAATAATTAAATAATAATATTTAATAATTAATAACAACATTTTAGTCACAAACATGCATGCAATAGTATATAGTTAATAATAATTAATAATTAAAATTAATTAATAATTAATTTATAACAATAATTAATAAAAAATGTAATAATTTATAATTAATAATAACATAAATAAAAATAATTAATAATGAATAATACCATAATTAATAATCAAATAACAATTATTCAAAAATTAATTAATAATATTTACTAACTTATAATAACATGCATGGTTGTGACTTGTTTATTTACAACCGTGCATGCAATAGTTTATAGTTAATAATAATAATAATTAATAATTAAAAAAAATAATTAATTAATAATAAGAATTAGAAAAAAACATTTAATAATTTATAATCAATAATAACATAAATAAAATATTTAATAATATTTAATAATGAATAATATCATAATTAATAGTCAAATGAATAATAATGATTAAAAGATATAGCATGCTCACGGGTGGCGTGACACATTTTTTTTCCTATTTTTTATAATCTCCTTGTCAAATAACATGTGTGCAAATTAATTGTTATATGAAGTAATATCTGCGAAAAACGTGATCGTACATTCATCCTTAGTAAATGTTAAGTTGCATGTAGGAACAAAAGGTAAGAACAAAAAAAAAGGCATAGCATGAGAGCACAATCATGGAACCCCCGGATGACCTCTCTGTTATGATCGTACATGTGCATAATCGTGAAACTACAAATGATTAGCTCTCTGTTACAATTGTGCTTGTATACGATCGTGCAATTACCAAACTTCACCTTTCTGTCACCCTCGTGTTAAGGTTATAGTCGGAACTTGCCAGGGTCAACTTAAACATGGAAATTTTAAGTCGTTTGACCCTCTCTTTATCATATAATAACATGCCCACGGATGTGACTTAACATGTCACACTCGTGAGCAAAGATTTAATAATTAAATAATAATATTTTATATTTAATAATAATATGCATAATAATCAATTAATAATTAAATAATAATATTTATTAAATAATAATAACATGCTATTGTAACAAATATATAGTTAATAAAATTAATAATAAGAATTAATAAAAACACGGAATAATTTAAAATTAATAATATTTAATAATGAATAATATCATAATTAATAATCAAATAATAATTAATTAAAAATATTTAATAAATAATAATAATATGCAAGTTAATAATGATAATAATTAATAATTACATATTTAACAATTCTTTAATAATTATTTAATAATAAGAATTAATAAAAATATGTAATAATTTATAACTAACAATAACATAAATAAACTCACGAGTGTGACATGTATGTCACCCATGAGCATGTTATTATCATTTAAAAAGTACTATCCATTAATTATTATTTGATTATTAATTATGACATTATTTATTATTAAATATTTTTATTTATGTTATTGTTGACTATAAATTATTAAATATTTTTATTAATTATTATTATTAATTAATTTTTTATTAAGTAATTACTATTATTATTAACTATAAACTATTGCGTGCAGGTCACAACTGTGCATGTTATTATTATTTAATAAAATTTATTAAAAAATTTTGATTAATTATTATTTGATTATTAATTATGTCATTCATTAATAATTATTTTTATTTATGTTATTATTTATTATAAATTATTACATGTTTTTTTATTAATTCTTATTATTAATTATTTATCAACTTCTTGTTAATTATTTAATTATTCATTATTAATTATTATTAACTATATATTATTTGCATGCACGTTTGTGGCTAAAATAATATTATTATTTATTAAATATTATTATTTAATTATTATGCATGTTATTATTAATTATTAATATTATTATTTAATTATTAAGTCTATGCTAATGAGCATGCTATTATCATTTACTAATTATTATTGATTAATTATTATTTAATTATTAATTATGATGTTATTCATAATTAATTATTTTTGATGATGTTAATATTAATTATAAATCATTACATGTTTTTCATTAATTCTTATTATTAATTAATTGTTAAAATGTAATTATTAATTATTTTTATTAAGCATGCATGTTATCATTATTTATTAAATATTTTTTATTAATTGTTGATTAGTGATTATTTGATTATTAATTATGGTATTATTCATTATTATTAATTATTTTTATTTATATTATTATTAATTATAAATTATTACATGTTTTTTATTAATTCTTATTATTAATTAATTTTTAAATATGTAATTATTAATTATTATTATTATTAGCTGTGCATGTTATTATTATTTCTTTAATATTTTTATTAATTATTGATTAATTATGGTATTATTCATTATTAAATATTATTAAATATTTTTATTTATGTTATTAATAATTATAAATTATTAAAAAAATTTATTAATTCCTATTATTAATTAATTGTTAATTATGTAATAATTATTATTATTAACTATGTATTAGTCACAATCGTGCATGCTATTATTATTTATTAAATATTATTAATTAATTATTTTTTGATTATCACGCATGTTATTATTAATTAGAAAACATTATTATTTAATTATTAATTCTTTGCTCACAGTAGTGATATATTAAATCACACCCGTGAGCATGGTATTATATGGCAAAGGAAATCTCTTAACAATTATTGTTGATTAATTATTATTTAATTATTAGTTATGATATTATTCAATATTAATTATTTTTATGTTGTTATTAATTATAAATTATTACATGTTTTTATTAATTCTTATTATTAATTAATTGTTAGTTATGCAATTAATAATAATAATAATAATTAACTATATATTAATCAAAAGTTATTATTATTTATTAAATATTATTAAATAAATATTATTTGATTATTATGCATGTTATTATTAATTATAAAATCAAGTCACACCCATGACCATGCTATTACCATTTAATTATTATTATTCATTAATTATTATTTGATTATTAATTATGGTATTATTCATTATTAAATATTTTGTACTTATGTTATTATTGATTATAAATTATTACATGTTTTTATTAATTATTATTATTATTTAATTATTATTAATAATAACAACATGCACGGTTAATAATAATAGTTAATAATTACATATTTAACAATTAATTAATAATATTTATTATTAAAAACATGTAATAATTATAAGTAATAGTAACATAAATACAAATATTTAATAATGAATAATATCATAGTTAATAATCAAATAATAATTAATCAATAATAATAATTAAATGATTCCCTTTGACATATAATAGCGTGCTCACGGGTGTGGCTTAACATGTCACACCCGTGAGCAAAGATTTAATAGTTAAATAAGATTTTATAATTAATAATAAGATGCACAGTAATCAAATAATAATTAATTAATAATATTTAGTAAATAATAATAACATGCACGATTGTGAAAAATTTATAGTTAATAATAATTATTATTATTATAAAATTAACAATTAATTAATGATAAGAATTAATAAAATATGTAATAATTAATAATTAATAATTGCATAAATAAAAATAATTAATAATGAATAATATCATAATTAATAATCAAATAATAATTAATCAATAATTAGTTAAAAATATTTAATAAATAATAGCAACATGCATGGTTAATAATAATATTTAATAATTACATATTTAACAATTAATTAATTATAACATTTAATTAAAACATGCAATAATTTATAATTAATAATAACATAAATAAAAATATGAAATAATATTTAATAATAAATAATGCCATAATTAATAATCAAATAATAATTAATAAAAATATTTAATAAATAATAAAAGCATGAATAGTTAATAATAATAATTAATAATAACATATTTAACAATTAGTTAAAAATAAGAATTAATAAAAACATGTAATAATTTGTAATCAATAATAACATAAATAAAAATATTTAATAATATTTAATAATGAATAATATCATAATGATTAATCAAATAATAATTAAACAATAATAATTATTAAATGATAATAACATGCTCATGAGTGTGACTTAACATGTCACAATGGTGAACAAAGATTTAATAATTAAATAATAATATTTTATAATCAATAATAACATTCATAATAATCAAATAATAATTAATTAATGATGTTTAATAAATAATAATAACATGCACAATTGTGAGTAATATATAGTTAATAATAATAATAATAAATAATAATTAATTAATTAATAATAAGAATTAATAAAAACATGTAATAATATGTTATTAATAATAAAATAAATAAAATTAATTAATAATGTTTAATAATTAATAATACCATAATTAATAATCAAATAATATTTATTTAATAATTAATTAAAATATTTAATAAATAATAATAACATGCACAGTTAATAATAATAATTAATAATTACATGTTTAGCAATTAATTAGTAATAAGAATTAATAGAAACACGTAATTATTTATAATTAATAATAAAAAATAAAAATAAATAGTAATATTTAATAATGAATAATTTCATAATTATCAAATAATAATTAATCAACAATAATTATTAAATGATAATAACATGCTCCTTAGAGTAACATTTTTGTCACAAACCTGCATGCATTAGTATACCGTTAATAATAATTACTAACTAATAATTCAATAGTTAACAAATAATTAATAATTACTTAATAATAAGAATTAATAAAAATTTAATAATTTATTATTAATAATAACATATGTAAAAATAATTAATAATAATTAATAATGAATAATACCATAATTAATAATCAAAAATTAATTAATAATATTTAGTAAATAATATTAACATGTACAGCGCATGCAATATTTTATAGTTAATAATATTAATAATTATATAATTAATAATTAATCAATAATAAGAATTAATAAAAACATGTAATAATTTTTAATCAGTAATAACATAAATAAAAATATTTAATAATGAATAATACCTTAATTAATAATGAAATAATAATTCATGAATAATTTCACAGCTGTCACAAAACAAGATGACAGCAGCCGATGATAAAACAGAAGAGGAGATGAAATTTCGTGACCGTTTATCCATTCGTCCTTTGTATATATATGTTTAATGAGACCAATAATGTCGGTCCGTTTTATTTTGTCCAACATAAAATTTTAATATTCATTATTCAAGGAAAAATAAATATTGAACATTTGTGGAAAAATAAACATGATTGTATGCATTTGAAGTCCACTCAGGGTTTCATTCTTATTAATTAGTAAAACTATGTTACGCTTAAACCACTTATGTAATCATATCCGTGTAATGCAACAGTACATCAACATTTCTTTTGTTCACAAACTCTAACTACTTTTTTTTATATATATTTCTTAGGTGGTCAACCAAAATAATGATACAATTTTTAATTATTATATCCACTCAAGCATAAAATTGATTGCAGCATATAATTGGTCCAGTCATGAAAGTGAGTCCAGATTTCCTGTCTAATATTATAATATTTTATTGTGTTCAATGAATCTCAGCCGTTTATTTATGTAAGTCCTATATAGGTCCCGCGTGGACTTCACGTGAGTCACACAAAAGAAATGGTTGAAATTTCATGAGATAGAATAAGACAAGGTAATATTGAACAGAGGATCTTGGTTCCATGATAGTGCCCGATTTGGTTCATGTCCATATCCCTTTTCTTTAAAATGGATGCTTCTGACATCATCTTTTCATTCTACTTGTATCCCATCCACCGACATTGTTTTCAGAACTCAAAGTAACTTGAACTCTACTCCAGACGAAGCTCACCTGAACCAAGTCGAGGATGGAAAAGATGAGATCATTGGATATGCTATGCAACTTGCACTTGGATCTATACTACCTATGACACTAAAAGCAGCAATCGAGCTTGGCGTTTTCGAGATTATAGCTCGAGAGGGTTCTGATGCTAAGCTCTCTGCTTCAGACATTGCAGCCAAGATTTCCACGCAAAACCCTGATGCACCCTTGATGCTAGACCGTAT
>JANTPM010000009.1:26743862-26760119 GCA_025434745.1 Erythroxylum divaricatum
TTTTGATGTTTAGGTAGTGTGCGCTCATCACTTTTATGGAACAGCTGCGAATAGCACTGCAATGAATTAAGCGCAAGATTTCAGGAAAGCATAAGTGGTAAGTTATATGTGGTTGGGTCTCGGATCCAACAGTCAGAATTCGACCTCCGAGTCGGGTTCTGACACTCTATGAATACGACTCGGTTCTTACCAATTTATCACTAACTTCAACAATCGTGCATTTGCGATTCACGAACAAATATGTATAAGTAAGTTCTTTTGGTTGAGGTTAGGATTCATATTGGATTAATACAGTTTTTGTGGTATTGATTTTTGCTTGATTGAATACATATTTAGTCTTAATTTAGCTTGATCACCTATATTACGACCTTAGATGATTAAATGTCATAATCAATGGGATTTAATTTGTCAGAAAATTAATCAAGTAACATACTTGAGACTAAAGCGTAGACCAATCTTAGGATCTTGTGTGAGGATACCTAGGATTAACAAACTTAATTTTACGCTTCTTATATTGAATGCCTTTTATTTCAAATTATCTATGAACAAAGTACGTAACTCGCATTTAGAAGAGAAATAAATTCCTATGAACGTTGAGTTCGACTTGCTTAAGTGAAGTAAATTCTAAATCAATCTACCGTTACAAGTTTTAGTGTCTAATCCAATTGAAATCCAATACTTTAGCCAATTTCTATCATTTGATTAAGTCTAGTTATTTTTAATTCATATTTTGCATCTTGCATATTTCCTTGATTCGCTTATTTTATTTTATTTTATTTTTAAATCAATCAATTCTTGATCGTCTAAGTAAATTTGCAATGTTTAATTTAATTGTCTTGCGTATTGGAATCCCTTGAGTATAATATCCAATTCTTACTGGAGTATGCTTGCCTTTAGTTTGTTCTAGATAGAATTTAATTTATATTGCTTTGTTTAGACCCCAACACAAGTCTCTAATCCAAAACTACATCCTTAGAGACTCATAAAGTCAAATTTGAAGCACCTCAGAGAGCATAATAGGCTAAACTAGTACCAAATGAAACACACCATTACAATTGACAAGTCTGAAAAGGTCCGGGAATCATAAAAATGCTCTAACCTAACCCCAAATTTCATTAGAAACGTATTATTGAAACATATCGTCAAAATTCAAGCTATCACTTGTGAAGCCCTATAATGGGGTGAAATATCTATGCAATCATACTGGACAATTCATAAAAATGATGGATCTATATGGGATAATAGACACAATTAAGTGTCATATCTTTTCATCTATATTAACAAGCTAAATGAGAAATTGTTACCAAATGCTTCCTACAGCCTTAACATAAACTTTGTGATTCAGTAGCATTTTTTTAAATAATGCAAAAATTAGGTGAGACCCTTAAAGACTATATAAGATGATTTAGCCTTGAAATCAAATAAATACTCAATTTCCACAGCTCTATCGCAATTGTTGATTTTGAGAAAAGATTGAAGAGACACAATCTCTTGTAGAAGTCTTTACAGATAGATTAAGCCCATACTTTCAAAGAAGTTCAAGAAAAGGCACACACGCGTGCACACACGTCTAGGCATGCACACACATAAAAGAAGAAGAATGTCTTCAGTTAAATATTTACCACAAAATGTAATCATCCAATTGAGACATAAAGCAACACTTCAATGTGAGAGAGATTGATACGATTGAGCAGCATCTGATATGATCCATACAAATTGTTGGAATCCAATCCTTCATACTGGTAAAACCCAATTCCTAATTTAAGTTGAAGATGGCAACATTTGAAGTGAATCCTCTTATTTAGCATAACGAGTAATAAGCAGATAAGGGCAGGATGTTGAACCGGTTTAGTAGAGATCTGAATTGGGTAGTCTAGGAGTCGGTATAGCAATCAAAGGCTTCCTTATCTTCACCACTATTCCAGCCTTGTCAGACAGGTCCAACTCTGTGTCATTGCTGGGCAGTTTCCAGTGAAATGGGTGTAAAAATGAAGCCAATTGGTACATCAACATCTTTTCAGCCAAGGGGAGGCCTGCACAAATCCTTCTTCCAGACCCAAATGGAAGATACTGAAAATTTGCTCCTGAGAAGTCAAAATTGCCAGTCTCTTCACCAAGAAACCTCTCAGGTCGAAACTCCAAAGGATTTTGCCACAACACAGGGTCCCTATGAATGGCATAAACATTCACGAAAATTGTACTGCCCTTAGGGATAGTATAACCAGCAAGTGTGCATGTTTCGCTCGGACGACGTGGTACCAGGTAGGGGAGAGCAGGGTGCAACCGAAATGTCTCCTTGACGACGGCCTCCAAGTAGCAGAGATGGGGCAAATGGAACTCTTCTACTGAGTTATTCGAGCCCACAACTTTGTCTAGTTCTTCGTAGACTTTTAACATTATGTCCTGATGAAGCATTAGCTCTGCCATTGTCCATTCCACCATTGTCGATGTCGTGTCCGTCCCGCCAATTACAGTGTCCTATTTAGGATTCATGATTAAGTAAAACCCAAAATAGAATTAGGCGATCTCAGCTAATGGCTTCAAAACATACGCAACTTTAGTCATAAGATATTTGCATAACTCCAACCAGACGACTCGAATAAGGAGATAATCAGAATTATGTTTGTCATACCTTAACGTCTTATATATTAATTAACCATTACATTACATAATTCCTTGATGTAAAAGATCAAAAGTTTATAGCAAGGCTATATAAGCAAGAGATTCCCTCTCTCCAGTGCAAGGTTCATTCGAGAGTTGGCCATGTTAGAGCTCATCGGGAAGCTAAGAGGAGTGTTCTTGGACAAAAATTAGCATCTTCTCCCAAAAATCCTTGATATAAAGTGTCGAAAATATTTATTCTGTATCATATGTCTGCATCAACTACCTGGGACAAGTTAGGAAGCCTACCAGGAGTATGCCCTTCAGTTGGGAACTGGTAATTGACTTGGAAGCATCTTCGTGATCCTTATGTTTCATAAGAAACTGCAAGATGTCTCTCTTTACCTCATTCATTTCGCCCTGATCTTGCTTGTTGTCGATAGAATTCGAACACCTGCTAATTATAGAATTAAGGAAATTTTCAACTCCAACAGAGATTTTCCTTGCCTTCCTCTCCAAGCCTTGTAAGTCTAACCTTGCAAGCGTAGGAATATAGTCAGAAATATTTGGTTTCCCCATTATTACCATCATCTCCAAGCATAAATTTCTAAACTCTACAGCTTTAAAATCTTCCTCTCCTTCTAACGTACGTCCCCACAAAATGCTCATGAGGACATTCATGCTTGTCATAAAGGCCAATTGGCCTATATCTATAGGCTGTCCAATCTTATCATACACATTCCTTATACTTTTCTTAATCTCTTGTTTTCTCAGACCATAGCAAGCATTAATATTTTTGTTACTTAAAATTTCGCGAACAAAGATCTTGCGCATTTTTCTCCATTCAGAACCATAGGGGCTCCAAGCTATGTCATTTGCATCCAAAGAGCCGATTCTAGCAGTGAGAGGTGGGTCGCGGTTTGCAAAGATTTTGTCTTAATCTCGAACAACTTCTTTGACTAGGTTTGGGGAGCTAATCACGAGACACAGTTTATTACCGAGGTAAAGCTTGTAGATGGGTCCATAGATACTAGCCATTTCTGTGAAATCTCGATGAATGTCTTGGCTAAGAAATGGAAGGTATCCGACTATTGGCAATCCCCGAGGACCTGGTGGCAGTGGAGCCAAATCCTTCTTTATCTTCTTAACTTTCCACCAGAACCAGAATATAATAAGTGTTGCGATTGATACAAAGAGATTTAGCAAAGTTCTCTCCATAATGGCTTCTAAAGAAACTGAAAACTTTGATTGACAACTGAAATTGAATATCGATAAAATTTAGGACAAAATGGACGAGACTTGTGGTCGCAGTTCCCCAATTGCTGATTGCCTCACGAACTTTGACAGTGAAAATATAGGACAAAAGATTCTTCTCTGACTGGTTCACGATTGCTTTCTAGTCCATTTCCCAAATCTGGGGACCATTATAACAGATTTTTGTGGGAGCTGCGTTCTTAGTCGTCTGTTCTGCTTTGTTGCCAGGGGATAATCAGTTTGGAAAAAATTTTCGGAATAGTTGAAAATTTGCTAGTCCAGAGACTCAATTTTTTAGGAAATAGTGTTCAATAAATTGGATGCATAATATTAGTTGTACACAATAGAACTAATGGTTCTAAGTGTAGCATCAAGGTTGATAGTGGCAGTTAACAACGTTATTTGTAATGGCTCTAGCTGTAGCTTCAACGTTGATAGTGGCAGTTACAACGTTATTTGTCTGGTCTACAGGTACATTAAAATGGTAGCATCAACGACAACAATATTTCGTAAAATGGAAAAGTTTATTAGTTTGATAACGTGAAACAATAAAAGAATTTGTTTTTAACTCAATTATATGGAGTCGAGATCGTCTTACCCTGCTTAACTCTGTCCAGCCAAAAAAACGTCATCGTTTACTTACACAAATTTACAAACTTTGTTAGTCTTCCAAATTTCATAGTCTTCCAAATTGCACGAGTTATGAACTAATTTTCATTTTGGATTTACATTGTTCTTGTTGATGGAACGATTGTTCCTTTTTTCCTTTTCCCTTTTTTTTTGTGTGGGTTCTAAATCATTCCATAATCTAACAGGGAAATCAGATGATTAGTATCTTGATAATATAGAAACTAAGAAATAAATAGAAAAAGAAAAGATTAATAGAAATGCGGCATATAATGAGACAACATCGACAACAAACGCTACTGATGCAACAGGCGTTGCTACAGTAGCGACAGATGTACCATCGTGGCATAATTGTTGTTGCTATGTATCAAGTGATTTTCTAATTCTATTATCAGTTTCTCCTTTTTGTTATGCCAATCTTTCTTTAATTTTTTATTATAATTTTTTGGATAGGAAAAAGTTTTGATTTTTTTTTCTCTTTTTGAACATGTTAGTTCATTAAGTGGAATTTTATTGTTGATTGGAAGTTACTAATATCTAGCTTTCAAGTGTATTAAATCCTTGTGTTACTTTTGAATGCTGAAAATAGAAGAAAGGGAAAATGAAAAGTCACCGAAGAGAATCCTATGATTCAAGGAAAAGATACTAGTAACTGCAGAGAATGATAGTGGCGTGAGGAAGAAGTACAAGGATTTCTTGTTCAAAAGCTGCATTATTTTTGTTGCTGCTTTTTTGTCCTTCTAATTCAAAAGATACATTATGTTTGTTAATGCTTTTTTGTGTCTAAATTGCAATTTTCTTTTACTATACTCATTGAAATTCTTTGTGATTAATGTTTTCATTTTTTGGGACTTTTATATATTATTTTTTCTTTTGTTCGTGTTCTGATTCTATTTTCTACAGATGGAGTCGACTTGTAGTGGAAATCTCGTACCATAGTGTGTAAGAACAATCTCATTTGTTTCCTTAACTTGTTTCTTTTTTGAGCTCTCATTCATGTTTATAGTTTGGATATATTTGCACAACATAGTTTTCTTTCTGCTGATGAAAGTCTGGCTTCTAAAGAAAAAATCCATTCAGTGTTACGTACCTCATTTTTCTTATATATGTCGTAGAGATCAAATTGTAAATTCTTTTTTTTTTTTTTGCATTATGATGCTTATTCAATGCGACTTTCTTTCTTTTCTTTTTGATGAAAAGTGCATCTTTTTTCTTCTGCAAATCTATTCGTATTCAATAACAAATAAACTTTTCTTAAATATCACCTCTATACATATATGATATTGATATCTGAAACATGCAATTTCCCAGTTATAGCTGAAATCCTTGCTCATCCACCCTGTTTCTAGAAACATTTGTGAACCAAAACAGAGAGACTTCATTTATACGGTTGCAAATATGATTCAACATATCTACTATTATGCACTTGTTCATGATTGCTCTACTCTATATAATTGTAGTCATCATGGTTTTGTGGATTACCATGATCAATCGTTAGTAGCTTGTTGCATGCATGCCTTGGCCCCACACAAGAGTCAAGATTGGGTGGCTATTGGCTGCAGGTTAAAAATCAAATGACTGCTTATTATAAGTCAAAAAAAGATGCACCTAGCATGGCTAAAAATCTTCAAGATCTTCAATCGTTGATTTGGTGAGCGACGATTGCGCATAATTTGTAGAGACTTCAGCTATAAATATTAGAATAGTTTCAGGCTTACACAGGAACGCACCATTTTCTTCCTACAAATCTTCCTATCCTTTCATCCTCTCTTATGTATACTTATAAGTTTTGAAAGACTTTTATTCCGGCCTTTGTACTTGTATACATTCTCTACATATTAGTAAAATTGCTCACCCTCCGGTCGTAGACGTAGGTCACATTGATCGAACTACGTAAATTTTTTTATACTGTCCCATTTATTTTGTCTATCTTTATTTTCGTTACTATTTTTCGAACTATTAAATTCAACCGGTATTCAATCCGAGGGCATTTTATTTTAACATCACATATAATATTAAGTGATTAATTAATCAAAAATTACAGTTTTAATATTCATGTGTATAGCTCAGATACTATATTTAATACATAAATATTCAAAATACTTGTATCTGTGTGACACTAACATGAATCCTACTTAATATTCTTCTCATTTATACACTTATAATGAATGTCTTTATGTAAAAATTTTAAAATAAATAAATACATGATAAATATCTATTTTATATTTATTTAGTTAATTTAGTTTTTATTTATTTTGATTATTATTTTATCTATGTTATTATAATAATTAAATTTTCTTTTAAAACAACAGTATATATTCTTCTAATCTGATTAGAAATAATTAGATATTTTATTCATATATTACATATTTGTTAGAAATTAATTTAAATTTAAATTTTTTATAACAAATCAAGTTTAATTTTAAAATGGTTTTTTTTTAGTCTTTGAGAACTTTTACTTTTTCTTTAATTAAAATAAAGACCGTACACATAGCTAAATAATGTCATTACTAGCAAGCGAGCTACATTATAAAGAGGAGATCAGTTTCACTTTTAAGGCTTTAACTATTTCGAGGTGTCCCAAATGTACATGCTATTTTCATGAAGAACAAAAACTCTGCAAGTTGTTTTTCTGAGTATGGCTGAAACTAGTTCTATTAAATAAGGTAAAGCTGCCTCCTATTAATCCTTTACATATTTCATGTTTCTGTTAATTGGCTGAACTAGTAGTATGGCCACTAGAGAGAGAGCTAACGAAACATGAATTCTTGGCCTTCACTAAGAGAGTTGGAGTTGGAGATACATTTTTAGTTTGATCCACGCAGAGGCCAATGGATTAAATTTAAATTGATCAAAGTTTTTAGTTAAAATCAAGTTTCAATATTTGACTTAATTTGATCTAATTTAAATTAATTTATTAAATTACAATAATTTTTTATTTTTTATTTTAATGAAAATTTAAGTTGTTTGAATTCAATTAGAGAAAAAAAATTATATTGAATTCGATTTAACCTGTTATAGTATCTAGACTTCAAGGCATTGATTTTAATTATTTTATTTCTAATTATTAAATTATAAATTTTAAACATATTTATAAATAAAATGAGGAAGGAAGTGATCCTTTTTTATTAATAAATCCTTTTTTACTCTGATTAAAAATTTATGAAAACAAAAGAGAACAAGTTGAAATCGTTGACTCAAAAATGCTGCAAGATATCTTTCTTTATAGTCATTCCTGCAGCATTTTGGTTCAACTTTCTTCAAGGACGCTCAATTATCTCTTTGTATGTGTCTTTAATCTTCTCAAGTAGAGCTTCCCTAAAATTTTAACAATAGTTATTCCGTATAAATGGAAGCAATTTAGAGGGGACGGATCTTCTGTCTATTTTTTGGTGTACTTATTCTGTCTCATGAATCTCAGTCATCTATTTATGTAGATTCCGCATAAATGGATAACTGAGATTCATGGAATAGAGTAAGAACACAAAAAAAAATAGACAGAGGATCTTGGCAGCAATTTAGATACTTATAATTTGTATCTTAAATAGTATGACAAAATAAAATTGACCTGTCAGGTTTGAATACGACGTTCTTATACATAAGCCACTGCAACAATAAACAGGCAAAACACATCAGATTAAGTATAAAATTTGAGGAGTTAGACAGATGACACCTTACCAGAGAAACCCTTTTTGTTCTAATAATTCTGGACTAGGATAAGCTTTACTTAGTTTGTAATTTGCAGGATTGTAACAGAAAGAAAAAACTTATACAAATGCAACTTACTCCAGTGTAGCCAATGCCATCAAGCTCAAGAATCCCAGGAGCCAAAGGAAGTCTAATCAATTGCCTGTAACAGAAACTCTTACAACTTAGAATTAACCAACAAATAAGAGTATAATGCATTTGGAAAACCTCACCGAAATCAACCCGGTTGATCCCCAGAGCGCAATCACACCAGCTTCTGCAATGGAACTAACTGCATACTTATCTTCAACCTTATCCCACCGCCCACCAACGAACAGGCTCATGTCAATGGCCATCCCTCTCAATCCCAACCATTGCCATCAAAAAAGCAGCACAAGAGTGAAAGGAAATGCAAAACTCTTACAGCTTTTTTTCATTACAAGAAATAAAAAATATGATATAACAATTTTCATTTAGCTATAGATTAGAGAAAGTTAGTATGATACGAATGACTTCACTTTCGAAAGAGAGATGAAAAAAAATTTATAATTGAAATTATCCCATCACTATAGCAAAAGATGTTTTAGGCAACATCAAATTTGTAACAGTTTGAAATGTGTTGCTTAAAACTAATATAATACAACAGTTTTTCAAGCGAGACCTTTAGTAAATTAATAAGCAAAGCTATTAGTAATTTGTCGCTATATATTTTAATATGCAATAAAATTAAAATATCATTACTATAAAATTTCATATAAACAACAATTACATCTATTGCGACTTTAAACAATAATTAAGGATTACAATAAGCAGTCTCAGACTCAAATCCACTTAGGCCTAAGTTCTATCTAGCGTTGAGCACAATGGAATCTAACTAAACTTGATTAAAATATTATTTAATTTAAAAATAAAAATAATATTAATTTTTTAATTTGAATTTTGAATCAGGTTGGATCAGACTGTTTATTGTAAAAATAGCAAAACTGATAAGATGTATGCTTACGACTCTACATCTTATCAGGCAGGAAAACTAATTTCTATGAGTCTGCATCTTATTGAGCATGAGATCTCAAGTTTGTGACACTTGTATATGGATTTGTGTCTTATTAAGGCGAGAGTACAGTTCAATGACTTTTCATTCTAGAGCATTAAAATTTACTAAAGCGTGACCTTTAGTAAATTAATAGGCAACGCTATCAGTAATTTGTTTCCATATATTTTAAAATGAAATAAAATTAAAATGTCATTGCTATAAAAGTATATATAAGCAACAATTACATCTATTGCAACTTTAAACAATAATTAATGATTACAATAAGCAATCTCGGACTCAAACCCACTTAGGCCTAAGTTATATCTAAGCTCGAGCACAATCGAGTCTAACTAAACTTGATGAAAATATTATTTAATTTAAAAATAAAAAACATTAAATTTTAAATTTTAAATTTTGAATTGAGTTGGATAAGACAGTCCGAGCTCGACTTGAAACTTAAAAATATTAATCACAACCTAAAATCTAGTCAACTTGGGCCGAATCAAGTCAAATCAAACCGAAATGAGTAAGTTTTGTCCAAAATAATAACAATTAAAGTAGTACTATTCTATATATATATAGAATAAAGAAATATTTTTATGTTCTTTATAACATTGGAGGAAGAAAATGACATATAATAAACCTTACGAGAGATAAGGCACCAAAACATATTAGCCCATCCACTTCTCCTTTGTTGTTTCAGATGATGCTGTGGAGGCTATAAACAGGTGTCAAGCTTTTGGTGTAGCGTATGTTGACGTTAAGTTGGTGTAGCATTCACGTACAGCAAGCATTTTACTTACAGGCTAAGAAGCACGGACATAGACATGCGACATACGACACGGTACAGACACAGACGTGGATATAGGGACACACTAACTTCTAAAATTTGGTGCACATGGACACGACATTATACATATATATATATAATAAAATTTAGAATTAAGAGAAAAATTCAAAAATCATAATATGATATATATTAATTCATGTGTCTCAAAACCTCCAACATCTTGATAGTTCATACATATTGATACTTTATAAGTCCCTCTAAAAAAACGAGCATATATTCCATTAAGCCGTGTTCGAGCTGACAATTTTTTTTTAATTTCGACACACGTATGGACACGTGTCCATTGCGGGTCAGGTGAGTGTCCGACACGCAGAAACGGCTCAATTTTGTCCTGTCCGTGCTACATAGCTTACAGGTGTTGTACGTCACTTACATTGCCTACTTTTGTTGGTGTAGCATTTTTTTGTCACTGACAGGTAGCGTTTAGGTGATTTCCGCTAATGTAGGTTCACGTACAAGTAACATTCTTGTAGGTGCGATTTCGGTTGTTTTTCATATTCTGTTTTCTCTCTTTTTCCCTCATTGTATTAACACTGAGTGTGAGCATGAATGAACATGAATGGAAATATCAACTGTTGTGACAAGTGAATGAACGCTGAATGTTATAAAGAGTACGATTTCCATTTAAAGGGAATTTTTATTCCTAAAGCAACAAAAGAAGTTAAAAAGAGATAGTACTAGTAAATTTTGCATCAGGAGTTCTATTTAGTATACAGACGTAAGCATATATAGGTATCTCCTGAAAGCAATCTAAAAATTTTCACCATTTAACTGAAGTACTTTGACAGATAGAAGCTAAATTTATAGATATTATCGAGTCTGACATCGTATGCTTACGACTCTACATCTTATCAGGCATGAAAACTAATTTCTATGAGTCTGCATCTTATTTAGCATGAGATCTCAAGTTTGTGACATTTGTATATGGATTTGTGTCTTATTAAGGCGAGAGTGCAATTCAATGACTTTGCATTCTAGAGCATGAAAGTCAAATTTGGATTACGGATTAGTCTTATTCCCTTTCTTATAATTGGAAATAAAAGCCCAATAGTTTGGGGAATAGATGAATAGACGTCATGGTAGATTCTGGTGTCTGGAATTAGTTCGAAAAAGCTGTTTGCGTGTAGGGGATGTCCGTTCTCCTTATGGTGCATGAATCTTTACCTAGATGCTTTAGGGAAAATGCTTAATGTAGTCATACATAACACATGAAAACATTCATTGGAGTTGATAGTTTTGTTCGTGTTAACTGTAACAGAAGCAAAGTTAATAGGCATATATAATACATCTTATACATATTAGTGTTCTTGGCTTATACTTTTTTCAAAAAGACCCAAATCTCTCTTAAAATGAATCATTTATTTCATCTATAATTAATAGAATCTGTTTTATAAATTTTTTTAATTGCAAAGCATAACTATAAAGAGTAACTACAAGTAATATCCTTAGGGTTTTGTAACTACAAGTTTTTCTTTTATATTTTTAGTAAATTGTATATGTACTATTTTTTGGTTGTTAACATATTTCATATTGGACATGTTAGTTTGACGAATAGTTAGCTATCAATGGATAAGAGAGATAGACATTGGATGACTTTTCCCAGATATAGTGATGAATATATGAGTTTAGTTGATCGTTTTCTTGAAAAGGCTTTTTCTAAGGTGGCTAATGAGAATGAAATTTCTTGTCTATACAAGAAGTGTTGCAATTATTATAGGTATACAAGAAATGTTATATATGATTTTTAAAATTATTTTGAAATTATAATTAACAATTGTTTCCATATATAGCAAAATGAAAGAGAGGATAAAACTTCACTCTCTAATGCTGAAAAATATATTGCAACTTATAAAAGTAAGCATGGAAAAGTATATAAGCAATCTGCTAAAGCTATAAAGGAGAAAATTGTGAGTAATACTAGTTTTGTACTAATTTTATATATTGTTGCTATTTTTGTTGAGATGCTAAAATTTATTGCTTATTTCATGTGTTTCTAATTCCATTTTATTTTTTTATATTGTTGATTTGTTCTTCTTGTCAGAATGAGTTATTTCTAATATAACTAGAATTATAGTAGGCTCTTTGTAATCATACATGATGCTTGCATTTATTACTATGACTGCAAATTTTCTTTTGTATGCTCGCATTGAAGAAGTGCAAAAGGAAAATGATAGTCAAAAGCTTAATAAAGTTGTGGTTGATTTGAGAGTGGTAAGGCCTAGACATAATAAACTTTTTGGAAGGTGTGTGAAAGCATATTTAATGAAAGAAAAATTTTTGGGAAGTGAAGCCTTGTACAAAGTTCCTAATGAGTATTTGTGGTCCATCAAGAACGTATTAGAAGAAAAGATGAACCAAAAGTAGAAGTTGAAAAGGAGAGAATGAGAAAGGAATTAAAGCAAGAGAAACTTGGATGATTGGAAATGAAAAGGCAACTAAAACAAGATAAAGCTAATAGAGAAGAAATGATGAAACAAATGTTCTCCCTCATTCAATCTCAGTTTGGGCAAGCTAACACCACTAACATAAAAATTCTCTGTAAATTGATTACACCTAACCAATTAAGAAAGGAATCTTCTATTCTTACAAACCATATATATTAACATCAAGAATATCAAATTTCCTTAATTCGATATTTTGGTATATCATCTTTTTATCTTTTTTATTAAAATTAGTTGCTTAAATTCATACTTTCTGATTTGTTCAAAAAAATAACCAAATCATTGTGCTGTTAGTTTTTAGACTATGTTACTTTTTTTATTAAATTGATGTCACATTAAAGTATTTAGTATTTCATTTTTAGATATATCAACCTATTTATGAGCATATTAGTTTTACAATTCTAATCTAATTCTTGTTTCTTTCTTTTCATTTTTGTAGAATGGTGATGATATGGAGTGGACAAGGAGGTACATGGTGAAACATTTTGGAGTGCCTATACATATTGGTTTTGTTTAGTATTTATATTAGTTCACTTATTTTTCATATGGAATAGAGGACGATATTGTCGATGAATATTTTAGCTAATGATTTTTTTCTTTTGTATTTTGAATATGTTCAAAGATTGAATTTTACAAATCCTTATAGACCATATATTATATATAAATGTAGTTTTTTGTCATTTACATTTAATAGTACGTACGCAATTAAGATGTACATTAAAATTATTTGTTTCTTTTAATGTATATATGGATATTGCCTACATAATGACAAAAGTTTGTTTGTACATTAAATAATATTGGCAATGAAAGAACAAATTGTTGCTTTTATTGTTACAAATTGTTACCTAAAAAAAATTTATTTTGTTGTCTTATAAAGACTTAAAAGTGTTGCAATATATATTTAGCATTATTGCTATAGTTTGAAACTAATGTATTGCTTTAGTCAAAATTTAAAGTAACATTTTTTATTATATTGCTTAATCAAAAAATTTTGTTGCCTTATACTTATTGCAGCGTTACTTCTAGTAACGACATAAATTTTGATACCTATATAAAAAGGTAATGATAATTGTACTTATAACTATATTTTTGTCTGTTTCCTAAAGCACCTTTTGTCGTAGAGCATGTTAGAACATGATATAAAAATTTGAGTAATAAATAATTATATAAAAATAAAGTTCATAATTAATTGTATTAAAACCTTTTGTTGTGATAAAGCGTTCGTAATTGTATATGCTCACTTAAATCAATTATATATTTTTATATTAATATAAATATTTTTATATTATGTTTACTTTTTTAATTGATTAGTTATAAGGTAGTGTAAAAAGAGCTTGACTTGACCAATAGTTATAAGTAACTTATAACTAGTTTGACTTACAATTATAATCCAATATTTGTTATAGATTAATTAATATTTGTATAAGTATTTTATTCTTTAAATTTTATGATAATTATCTATTTTGTATTAATTTAATTAATTTAGTCTAAATACTATATGAAGAACATAAGTCGGTTGAATGAACGAGAAGACCTAACATATTGAAGAGCATATTATGTTTGGTTTGGTAGATTTAGATTCCTATATCCACTTTTATAGTACTTTGCCTCATTATATGTGATAAGATATAATGAAGATAGAGTTAATACGGTGAAGATAGAGTTAATAAGTAGTTAATAAGATGAAAAGAACTTTATAAAAGGCATTTTAAATTGATTCCAACTATAAGATGTTAAAAGCTCAAGAAAGCTAGAGAATCAGGCAACATGGTAACAACATTGGTTCGCATTGGCCCATGTTAAAGAACACCTATACATGTTTGAGGAGTAGTGAGAAATATAAAGAAACATGGCACCTACATGGGATTGTGTACTACCCGTGTCACACCTACACATCTCACATTTTGTGTTCAATTCTCTAGAAAGCATTGTAATCATTACTAAAATACAGGCTTAATTGGTACCACGTTGGATTCGTGTTAATTAAAAATTTTAAAGTTCAAGTTCCAAAAACTAATTATAGTAATTTTTTGTTGAAAAACTGGGTTGAGATTCAATTCTGACTGTAGTAGAATAATCACGAAACTTTTTCGTGATTATTGATTTCCCGAAAACCAAGATCTATTTAATTCTATAAAATGATTAACAAATCATAATAAAGTGAAATTTAATTCGTACCTTATTTCGAAGCTTGATCTTTATCTTGTCGTATCCCTCAATCTATTTCCAAAACTAATCCATCTCAACTACCATAACCATACAAGTTTTCGATCTCTAACGGTATCCATAGAACAGGTTAAGAGAACTCTGTAACTCTTAAAGAGAGGGTTAAGCATGAAGTTCCAGCTTCATAGAGCTTAAGCCCATTTATAATAAGCTTTGGATGTTTTAGTAATTTAATTGAAATTTTATTTTATTTCAATTAAACTTTAACTAGAATTACAAATAATTCTAATTAAATACAAATTATGCCTATATAAGATTCAATATCTCATATTGATCCTTATTTATTAAATATCTCATATTTAATCATAAAGTTTCTCAAACTTTGCAATCAAGTCCAACTTGATTAACTTAACTTTGCTCTCTTCAACCCATTCTAACATGAGACCCATTAAGTTCCTAAATATGTTGACAATGATTATAAAATCTAATTTTAACTCATAATTAAAATTAGATAAATTAAAACTTCTTTAAATTTATCTTTAATTATCTAATTAAACAATTTATAATCATAAATTAAGATTGACGTCTAGCAACGCATCATGACCACCCAAATATTTAGGAATGTCAAAGTGGCTTTTACTAACCTTTCCGTGCATAATTTTTTCGTATAATTCAATACTTTCATCATACAATGTTCCGATTAGACATAAAGTATGGAATTATTGTCCACTCTATTTTTGAGTCTATTCATAATAGTTCTCTGCCATTAGCTGTCAAATCAATTAATGATATTTGTAAACTATTTACAAAGCATCATTTCACCTTGGCCAAGGATTTCCTAAATTAATACTAATCGAGAACAATGGAATATTCTCCCTAATTACTTTAAGGTGATGAATCCTATCTTGATCATTCACTTATCTCCATATAGTTCATGCTATATCCAATGACTACTGATTAAACGACCTTTGATTAAATAGATCTTAAATAGTATCAAAACATGGCAATCCCTATAAAGATAGCTTTGATGACCTCAAGTCAAAGGATCAATTGTATAATTATCACAATGAGAATTCCATAGACATATAAGTAATGTTCCAAATAGATTTCTCATATCGAGTCTGGTCAGTGAACTTTTTCTCTAGCAAGCACCCACATGTTTGTTTAAGTATCTCTATACTTTAGCCTATAAGATTGACTACTTCTTTCATAAGGAAAAAAAATGTGTGCTAGCTTTTTTACACTCTATTAATGTCTAATCTTAATAGAACAATAACTAGGAACATTTTAAGAATAATACATATATTAGCCCCAAAAAATTTTTTATTTAAGCATGATTAGATAAATTGAGTTAGTTAAGTTAGCTTAAATTTAAATTGAGATTTCATTAACATGTGATAGCATTAATGAGTTGGGTGAAGAATAAATGAAATTAAATGAGTTAGTTGGGTTTTAAATGAGGTAGGAAGGTAAAAGAAAAGAGATAAGATGGACTTAAAGATTGGTGGGCTTAAGTGGTTAAAAAGAAGAAGAAGGAAGTGAGTGAAGAAGTGGGCTTGAGAATAAGTGGGCTTAAGTGAATGGAGGAGTATAAAAGA
>JANTPM010000009.1:26877529-26889373 GCA_025434745.1 Erythroxylum divaricatum
AAGTTTTTGTTTGCTCTGTTTCGTATCCGTATTTGATTCGTATCCGATTCGCTTCTTTGATTCGTTTCGCTATTTTCACTTCCGCTTTTGACTACTCCGATTAGCATTTCGCTTCGCTTCGTTTTGCTTCGGTAAATTCGTATTTCGTTTCGCTTCAATTATTGCTTTGGTTCCGCTTCGCTTTTTTTTGCCCGTTTTCCGTTCTTCGTTTTCCGGTTGGGATCCGGTTTCCGGATCGGGTCCCAACATAACCATTAGGATCAACATTAAAAACCAATTACTTTCATTCAACCTTCAAAAGTTCATAAAGAACCTCCTTCAATTTAAGCCCGAATTGATTTTAAAACGATAACCTAGACACAACCTAAAAACACCAGTTTGTACACAAACACGGTAGACCCAAAAAACCAACAGAAAATAATATGACCACTAAACTATACAATCGATCCCAAACGCATTGCATCAGTACCTTTAAACTCTAGAATCAAGAGGTTGACAGCTGTAGAGGAGCAAGGACGGCAGGAGTAGGGACTTTGTTACCTATGTGATGAGAAATGGCACATCGGACATAGATGTCGAAACAAAGAGTTGCATGTCCTTCTAGTCAGTGAGACCGAAAGAGATGAATATGGTGGGGATGACGAGGCATTGGAAAAATTGGAGGTGGAGCTATCATTAAATTTAATGGTTGAGTTATCAAAATCATGAACTTTAAGGCTCAGAGGGGGGGTATAAGGGGTCCAGATGGTAGTGTTGGTTGATTATGGTGCAACCAATAGTTTCATCTCCGCTAGCTTGTGTGTTAAAGCTACAACCTCCAATCTCAGAGACAATCGAATACGGGGTTATTATTGGGATAAGGAAACGATTACAATGGAATTGAATTTGTAAGAGTGTGGTGCTCAACTTATAGAAGTTCGCCATTGTGGAGGACTTTCTGTTATTATTGTTAGGAAGTTCCGAGGTGATAATGAGAGTCAAATGGCTATTTACCTTAAAGGTAATGCAAAATAATTGGAAGCATGTCATGACCCGGAACTGTAAAGTCATTTTGACTGATACCAATTGAAGTAAATCACACATTAATACAATACTTATAGAACGATACCGAATACACGAGAAGGGGGGTTGAATTGTGTATTCCCCTTTTTGAAAACTCTTTCAAAACTATTTTTTTAAAGAAAATTTTTTTTATAGAGACTTCAGTAAACTCAAATTAATCAAAGCTTTAGAAACTTGTTTTTGGAATTAAAGTAATAACAAAACTTTGAACTATAAGAGAGATAGGGTAGAGAGAAGTTGACACATGGGCTACGTCCAGTCCTCAGAAGTCTTTATGAGATTTCACTATCTCTTCAACGTTTACAAGTATTCTTTCCAAGCCTCTTCAGGTCTCTACACTCAGTATTCTTTCACTCTTAGCCTCTGCAGGCTATCTGCACTACTTTCTTACAAAAGTATTTCGAACTTGTTACAGTAAAATTAGCTCTCAGCTAATTTGCACAGAGTTTGCGTACGTAAATCAATTATCTCAGCTTTTGCTCTTTTTGTTTTCGCACTTGCTAACTTTGCAATCTTCGACTTCGACTCATATTTATAGCCTTTGTTTGCAACTGCTTCTTGAATCTTGTTTCTTGAATCTTTAAAGAAACGGTTAATCAGTTGAGTTCTGTAACTAACTCAAACTGACTCTTGTGTCTTCTTTTTGAATTCCGCGTCTGCTTTTCTCCATCTATATTTTTACGTCTGTGTTTCTACGTCTGCATCTGCGTCTACATCTATTTTTCACTTTGCGTCTACATCTGCGTCTGTTTTTCACTTTGCGTTTGTTTTTCACTTTGCATCTGCGTCTGCGTCTGCGTCTACGTCTGTTTTTCACTTTGCGTCTGCCTCTGCGTTTGCTTTACATCTCCGTCTGCTTTTATTTTCTATTTTGCTTCTTCTTTTACTACTTCTTTGTTATTCAACAAAATCATATATATGTAAAGTCATTTTGACTTAACAGCATATGTTAATGGAGAATGTATAACTTTTAAAAGTAGCGATAAAACATTCTAATTGTTACTTTCTTATAAATATAGCCTAAAGGCTACTTCAACAGTGAATGATTTTAATAAGACTCACCATGTCAATAGACCTATTAAATATATGACTGTCATATGACTTATTAATATCATGTCTGATTAATTAGTAAAATTAAAACCAAAACTCTCATCTCTCGTTTTCCTAGTTCTATGCTCAATGGGCTTACATGCTCTTTTCAAAACCACCTTCAAATGGATAAAGGAGACCCTACTGGCTCTAGGCCTTAACACCATCCTCAATACGAATATGGCTTATAAATAGAACCTAATCTGAGTTTGGCAACTAATAACTTTGAGATTATAGTTTGCTCGACTACTTGACATACTTCCTCTTGCTACATTTTAAGGTTGATGTATGGTGTAGGCATCTATCTAGTTAAGGAATAGGTTGCTTTCTTTCTTTTTGGTTTCTTGCTAGGAATTTTCCACCCTAATCTTTGCCTTGGGATGGTTTAATGTTGTATCTACCTTTAATGTGTCTTTATTTTAATTTGTTTTTCAACTTATCCATGATAAGGAAAATGAAGCAAGTACATTATAAAACAAACACAATCATAGTGAAGAGATCAATCACAAATCACTAAATAATTTGAACATATTTAAGAAGAAATCACATACTAGTAAAAGGAGATAAGTCATCAAAATAATGAAGCCAATTAAAAAACTTGAAAATCAAAAGAAAAAATAAAAAATTAAAGATAGAAATATTCTTTGAATAAAGCTTTATTAATTGCACAGGTTGCGAGAAATAGTGAAAAATGTTGTTGTATTTTCGTATACTACAACATTTTGTTTAAGCTCATTATCAAGCTGAAAATGTTTAAAATAACTATTTTTAATTAATTAACTAATAATTATTTACAATTGACAACAAATTAAACCAATACATTCTACATCTCCCTACTCTCAAAATGGAGCTTACTGAATGTCAAACAAGCCCAGCTTAGACAGAAAATAAGAAAAGGATGGAATAAATAAGGGCTTTATGAATAAATAAGACATATGAAAAAGAATTGATACATATAATATATTTTCAATTATTAACTTTATTTAAAATTTGTTATCATCACAATTTAAAAATAAACACTCAAACAAAAATGCAATTTGTATTGATGATTAAGATGCATATCCAAACCTTGCTCTTACGACAAAAATGCAAACATTTAGATAAACACATAATCTTTTTAATCATATGCATCATTAATCAATCAAGTCATTTACTTGAATTTAAGATTATAAGAAAATTGTTCTCGCATAAGTTATTATTTTTATTATGTTTTTAATTATATGGTAATTATAGTTTATTTAATTGATCATTATCTCATATTTATAAATAATGCCAAGATATTAACTGTAAATATCCCACCCCAAACTCATCATATTTGTCATTACTTTATCACCCTATATCAAATGAACTACGTTGTAAGTAATTTATTACTGCACCATTTTCTACATTTGTATAATATAAATGTAGTTCTCAGTTGCATATTTACAAGTTACGATAAGCTCATTTCATTATTTGACGCCATTAAAAGTTAAAACTAAAATATAAGGAGAAGACCAAATACATATTTTGGCCTATGTGTTGGTTTCTGATAATTTAAAAAACTCTATTACAATTCCTACTCAAAAATATATATTTCGTTTCATTCAGTATTCCATACTTGTTATGAACCTATATGCAATGGTTGGTGGAAATGTGAATAACAAAAATTAAGTCTAACATTAATAAGTCATGCATCCTTAATAATATCTAATATATACTTTCTTTGATTCACTAAAGTTCCAAATGTGGATCTAGCTATCTTCATCCCAATGAAGTAATTAACATTTTCAAGATCTTAAATGGTCAATTACTCATAGAGAGGATTTTTAACTTTAAGTAACTCAACTTTTGAAGTGTCAGTAATTAAAACATTAACAAGATTTATAATGACAGTTATAAAAGGAGTACCTAAAGATTTTACGAAGAGATAATGAACACGGATGGATTGAATGAAACCAAATGCATTCAACAGAGTGGTAAATTTATAATTTCAATATCTAGAAGCTTACTTAAGCTTATACAAAAGTCCTTTAAGTTACAAACTTTACCTTCCTTAGCCTTTGAATATCCTTCAAGTGGACTTTATTTATAAATCTATGTAAAAGGAGCATTATTTATGGCAAGTAGATGTAAAGGATAAGAATATGAAGATGTCATATCCAACAAAAGTCTAGCGGTAATAATCTTACCCACAAAAGAAAAATTGTCTACATAATCTATTCCTTCAACTTTGTTATACCCTTTGGCTATTAAACGGATTTAAATCTATCAATGCTTCCATCAAGCTCAATTTCAGTTTATATACCCATTTTCAACTAATGGTTCTTTTTCTTTTTGGTAATTTGAACAATTCCCGTATTTTATTAGCATTAAGAGCATTTAACTTTTGTGTATAGCTTTCATCCAATTTGCATTAGTTTATTCCTATTTATAAGACCGTGGCTCTTGGATATTTGACAACTTTACTACAAAAGACATATATATGGATGTGAAATATGTAGGTTGAATGTAAACGTAAGTGATAGGTTTATGATAAGATAATACAATCCCTTCAAACAAATATTGTATACCGGCACTATGATCATGGTCATTAGAGACCATACGAAAAATCATTTAAGAGAGTTTATAAATCACTATATTGCTTCTTTTTAATTAAAAAATATTAGAGGAATTGTATGAATTTTGTTAAAGTAGTTTCACGTGTAAGTAGAAAGTGATCAAATTCATTAAGTGAAGATGAATCAGGTATATTCTTCAGATAAACTTGTATGAAAATTAAGTTTCATGAAAAACCATATATCTAGATATAAATAACAATTTAAAAGTCAAGATTAAATAATTTCAAAGCTTTCTAACCTTGATTGTATCCAATAAAAATATATTTGTAGGCTATTTTGTCAAATTTATCTTTATGTGGGTTGGTACTAGTTGCAAAATAAAGACGTCCAAAGGTTTTAAAGGGTTATTTTAAACTTCATTACCTATGAAATTATTTTGTCTATATGTCTATATGCACCAATTGAAAAATATATATCTTTTGTATTTAACTAAAAGGATACTACTTAATAAGATGACATTTACCATAAAAATTTTCTAGACCATCTGATATATTATAAATACAACCAATATGTTGAAGTACAATAGCGAAAAGATGTCCTAATTTTTTATGCTAGATCAAGTATATATAGACATTGAATTAACAAAATCATAATCAATCTTAAAATTATGAAAACTATCCATAAACCCACTCTAAACTTTTGTCGAACACTTCAAAGTCGTGACCATATTATCCTAAATCACCTAAACAAATAATGTCTTCTTCCTTAACATACTATCACACAATACAAAGTCAAATGCATTGTGTTACAAATAATCAAAACAAATGAATAAACACTCTAAAACCCAGATTAAATCGTCCACTATAATCGAGTAAAAAACTAACACATTTAACCCAACATTCATCATAAACAAAATTGTTCAATGACTTACCTCCACCAAAATGTAGAAACACTCCAACAGTAGATGATAAAGGGATGTAAACTAGGGAAGCAACAATAAAGTGGCTCGATAGAAGCACTCTACCAAAACATGGCTCGAGAGAGAGGGAAGGAGAAAGCATATGTGGTACTAACAAAAAACTCTTGTTTTTTGTTTACACAGAAGATGAGACGACATCGTTTTGGGGAATAAGGACACGATGTCATCTCATCAACTAGGGGCAGGGAGGGGGTAAGTTTTAAGAATACTAAAATGACATCATGTTGGGGGCTAGGACACGATATCATTTTGGTGGGGGCAATGTAAGTTTTAAGAAAATGAAAACGACGTCATTTTGGGTAGGGGACATGATGTCGTTCTAGTGTGGGCAGAGGGGAATGGGGGAGTTTTAAAACCCAAGCTTTCTGCGATGTTTTATTTAATAAAATATTGCGCTCACTATTTTGCAACATTGTATTGAAACAGTCACGAAATGCTTCACAAATCTGCGACGTTTTCATAAAATGTCGTGGAATATTGGCACTTTTTGTGACGTTTGAACAAACATCACCAAAGGACTTAACAAAAAAATGTTGTGAATTCTATGTTTTGGTTGTGGTGTTTCTTGATAGTGATTGTGCCAGGGCCTAGATTTCCAAAGCATAAAATTGTTGTATTCTTATAACCATTGGTATTTGAATTGCATCATCTTTAAGAATATGGTGTGGAGACATATGATGTGTCTTTTAAACAAAGTTTCATGTTGAGAGAAACTTTGATTTGGACTATTAGTAATTTTCTAGAATGTGCTATATTGTCTGGATGGAGCATAGTACAAAAATTGGCTTGTCCTTATTGTGGCAATGATTTTCATGTGGTTTATCTTCCAAAAGGGGCTAAAACATCTTGGTTTGACAACCACCAAAAAATTCTTCCTCTAGATCATCCAATTAGACGCAATAAACAAAAATTCATTAAGAATAAGATGGTATAAACACCTCTTGACCCTCACAAAGCTGATGAAGAGATATTGTAGGAGATTGATAAATTATGGTTGCTAAAAGTTACAGAACTTAAAGCTAACAAAGTTAATATAAGCATTAGTAAAAACTTTGGTTGGATAAAACGAAGCATCTTTTAGGATTTGCCATATTGGAAAACTACTTTGATATGTCATAATTTATATGTGATGCATATTGAGAAAAAATATTTTTGACAATTTGTTCAATACCATAATGAACATTGAAGCAAGAAGGAAGGACAATGTAAAATCACGAGTTGATTTAAAGCTTTTTGTAGAAGGAATGAGTTAGATAAAGATCTTAGTCTCAGTAAATATCCAAAAGCATGCTATACTTTGGACAAAAAATAAAAAAAAAATTGTGTGAATGGTTGAAAAGTATAAAGTTTCCTAATGGAAATGTTTCCAATTTGGCAAGGCGTGTGGACATGAGGAAGTACAAATTATTTGGGTTGAAACATCATGATTGTTATGTGTTTATGCAAAGGTTAATTCCAATTGCATTTCGGGAGTTACTACCAAACAAAATTAAGTTTTTTTTCAAAAACTTTAACATCATTTGAAATAAAATTGGTTGAAATGAAAAAACTAGAAAAGGAAATTCTAGTCATCTTATGCAAAGTAGAAGGGATTTTCCCTCCAAGCTTCTTTGATTATATGGAGTATCTACCCATGCATTTAGTGCACGAGGCTAAACTTGTTGATCCAATTCAATATCGATGGATGTATCCTTTTGAGAGGTAATTATAATCAATTTATAAATTGGAGTTATAACATGTTTTAATCACATAATTCTTTATCAATAACTATTTGTAATGTAGGTATTTGCATCACTTGAAGAAAATGTCAAAAACAAGGCTAGAGTTGAAGGTTTGATAGGTAATGCCTATTTAGTGGAGGAAGCAAGTATATTTTGTTCACATTATTTTGAGCCGCATGTACACACAAAAGAAAGAAAAGTTCCTCATAATGATGATGGGGGAGGAATGAGTGATGTTGATGGTAGCTTGTCCATTTTAACATTTCCTGGACCATATGCACGGTTAACAAGAAGAATGTTAACAGAGGAAGAAATAAAGGTTGCCTATGGTTATATTTTATTGATTTGTTAAGAGGTTCAATGTTTCGTGTAATAAGTTGAAGTTGATTTTCAAATTTTTTATTTAAGTTTTAGAAGTTAGTGTTGTTCAAAACTAAAATACATAATAATGCCTTTATGTTATACGAGGAATGGTTATGTGAGCTAATTCTAAAAAAAAACACAAGATGATATCAATAAAGAAGTTAAAAGACACTTTCCTCTATAGTTGAATTACCAAATCAAAGTGTTCAAATGACAATATATTATTTAATATGATAATTTTTTTACACTTTAAAAAATCCAATAGAGAACAAGTTTATATGTGGTCTTTTGAAAGGATATTTGCGAACTGTTAAATCATATCTAATGTATTTTGTTAATGGAAACACATTTAATACAAAATATCATGGTCATAGCATGGCAATAGTAAATAGTGGGGATTGTATACAGGGAGAATTGATAAATTACTATAGTAAAATTATTGAGATACTTAAAATTGAGTACCCTGTATTGCCAATAAAGTGGAGTGTGATATTTAAGTTTGATTAGTTTGATCCTACTTCTAATGTTAGTACAAAAGTGCACAGCCAAACAATCTAGTTGAAATCAACTAGTGAAGAAGATTTAGACAATTTGAACCTTTTGTGTTGGTGATGCAAGCAATTTAGGTGTATTATTTCCCTTTTCCCATCTTACAATGAGATAAGTTAGATTGGTTGGTCATTTCTAAAGTAAAACCTACAGGTGATTTCAAATTATATGGAAAAGGAGAAAATAGGGAAATTGAAAGTGAAGAGTTTAAAGAAGATGTTTATGAAATAAATGCATGTGTTACATATGATAAGAATGAACTTTTGAACAATCCAAATAATGAATATGTTAAAATTTTTATTGGAGAGGATGAGAAGGGAGAGAGATCTAAAGAGGAGCTCGCAAATTTTAGGTTAAAAATATACCACCAAAGAGAAAACAAGATATGATGTGGCCAAAGTTATGTTACCTTCCAGTTGAAGCATCACATGCTATAGCTACTACAAAATCAGGTGTTGTACCTCTAGGTACTACAAACCAAATTGAGGCATCACCTTTTGTACTTACTGCTACACCATCTACCACCCCTATATCAATAAAGATATCAGGGGTAAACATTGCAAATGAAGAAGGCGACCTCTAGCCTAGAGCTAAGGAAGTAGATAAAAAACATACATCACAATTGTCAACAATTTGTGAGTGAAAATACATGCATGATAACACCATAGGTTTATGCATGATCATTCATCACCCTGCATAGCGACAGACTACTAACATTCTTTTTGTCCTTAACTGTGCATATTTTTATGCACCTACTTCAAATATGACCTTTTCTTTTTTTTTTTCAAACCTTTATATAGTCATTTTCTTGCATAGTTAAATTTCCAAATCAATTTTTTTGCAAATGAGAGCTTAAAAAAGGAAAATCTCATTAAGAAATTTTGATCTTTAAAGGTTTTGATTTGGCCTCACTTTTAGGAAATTGAGAATTACTTGGAACCTAATTGGGTTTACCTTTATAAGGTTTGTGGAGAGATTGTTCCGGACTAATGCTCGGTTTCTAATTGTTTAATCTTACTCATATTCTTTGATCTGAGTCTTCCGTTCCATCCCCTTTGAGTTTTGATTATCTATTAAATTTTTAGGCAAGTTGGAAACTAGTGAGGTTTCGCCAATCTTACAGTTTTCTAGGCCTATCGAGGCAGAATGTGACCACAATTTGATAATAATTAAAATATAACACATAACATAATTTATTTATAAAATAATTTATTCATTTGTAATTAATAATTAATATATAATTAATTAATTGATGTTTGAAAATATAATTAATTTATTAATTAGTACATAGTAATATTTAGTATATGTGTTGGTCGTGACCTTGCATTGTTAGTTGTTAATTATTATTAATTGTTATATGCGAAATGATTATTTATATTTACAAGTTACATGTTTTAAATAATTACTTAAACTCTATTTCAAACAAAACGAAATCATGCCTATAACTTAATAGTCGTAGGCGTGAGTCTCATACATAATTGTGACTTCAAGTGTCACAACCGAGCATGGTATTTTCGTTACGTATTAAGTATATAATACTAAGGACGAACATGGGATTCCATCCCGCCGTCCATTTTATCCAACGGCTACCTTAATTTTTTTCTTTTCTGATGTTTCTATCTCATGGACGTCACACTTATGACTTATTGGTCATAGGCGTGACTTCTTATTTTTTATTTTAGTTTTTGACTCAACGTTCAATTTTGTTTTTGACTCAACATTCGTTTTATTATTTTGTCCTTATTTCCCTCTGAATTATATTTATTTATTATGATATATAATTAGTAATAATAAAACTATAATGAATTAGTTTATTTATAACTTAATTATTATTCGTTAACTGTTTAGTTTATTAATACATATGATCGCCATGTTTGCGTTTTGAGCTTTGTGTTTCTGGAGTATAGATTTTGTACCGTTTAGATTCTACACTATATCCCATCATAACTCCTTTAATTGCTTTCTCATCCAGCTTTTTCCTCTTAGCATCAGGAACATGCACATAAGCTATACATGCAAACACTCTCAAATGCTACACTTTTGGCTTAACACTAAATCAGACTTTGAAAGGTGTTTTCTCCTTCAGTGCTCTAGTCTTCATTCTATTCTATAAGTAGACTGCAGTGAAACAAGCTTATGACCAAAATCTTTTAGGACTTTCATTCCAAATATCACTGACTTTGCCATCTCTACTATGGTTCTATTCTTCCTCTCAGAAACTCCACTCTGCTGTGGTGAGTATGATACTGAAAATTGATGAAAAATTCCTTCCTTTTCAAAGTAATTCTTCATTTTATTTGAAATGTACTCCCCTCCTTTGTCATTTCTTAAATATCTCACCTTCTTTCCACATTAGCTCTCAACTTCTGCTTTCCACACTTTAAAGAAACCAAACACTTGATCTTTACTCTTCATGAAATAAATCCATGAATATCTAGACACATCATCATCGAATTCTATATAATACCTATTCCCTCCAGCTGATGGTGTATCTATAGGTCCACAAACATCCGTATGCACCAGCTGCAACCTCTTAGTAACTCTCCAATCACTAGTTGGAAAAGGAAACATGGCTCTCATTATTATCAAATTATCAACCGAGCATGTTACTATTATTTATTTAATCTTTTTAATTAATTATGGTATTATTCATTATTAAATATTTTTAATTATTTTTAATTATGTTATTAATAATTATAAATTATTACAAGTTTTATTAATTTCTATTATTAATTAATTTTAATAATAATTATTATTATTAATTGTATACTAGTCACAATCGTGCATGCCATTACTATTTATTAAATATTATTAAATAATTATTATTTGATTATTATGCATGTTATTATTAATTACAAAACATTACTATTTAATTATTAAATCTTTGCTCACGGGTTAAGTCACACCTGTGAGCATGGTATTATATGGCAAAGGAAACCCGCGAGTGCTGTGGTGGAGTGGCTAGGACTCCTCCTCCCTTAACCAAGGTCTCGATTTCGAGTCTTGGGCATGGAGCTGCACTTGTGAGGGAGAGCTTTGCCACCCGCAAGGGTCCCACCTGACTCGAATTCGGATTAGTCGGTTGTGCATGTGGCGTCGGATACCGGATGGTTTACACACACAAAAAGGAAATCATTTAATAATTATTACTGATTAATTATTATTTAATTATTAATTATGATATTATTAATTATTAATAATTATTTTTATGTTGTTATTAATTATTTTTAGGTTGTTATAATAAGAATTAATAAAAACATGTAATAATTTATAATTAATAGTAACATAAATAAAAATATTTAATAATATTTAATAATGAATAATATCATAATTAATAACCAAATAAAAATTAATCAATAATAATAATTAAATGATTCCCTTTGCCAAATAATATCGTGCTCATGGATGTGGCTTAACATGTCACACCCATGAGCAAAGATTTAATAATTAAATAATAATATTTTATAATTAATAATCAGATGTACAATAATAAAATAATATTTAATAAATAATAATAAAATGCACGATTGTGACAAATATATAG
>JANTPM010000009.1:27017228-27032478 GCA_025434745.1 Erythroxylum divaricatum
AATTCATTGTGAGTTTATGCTTATCTTTGAATGATAGTTTCATAAGTTGAGTTTGTTTATGTGCACCGATGAAAACTAATCATGATGTGTGTGGTAGCTTGACATTTGATTGGCCAAAGTTTGATTGATTGCATGCGTTTAGTTTCTTTGAAAACCAATTGATACAATTTGATGGTCATGTTTAATTTGCTCGAGGACGAGAAAAAGATTAAGTGTGGGGAAGTTTGTTAGTGTTTTTATTTTCTATCTTTTTGTGTGTTAATTTTCTTTATTCTTGAGGTTTGAAGTTATATTTAATGGGAATTAATCTTGTTTTTATGTCAAGGTGTATTTTGGAACTAAAAAGAAATTTATCACAACTAATGCTGAACTAATAAATTGGTTATTTTTAGTGTCGATGATGAACGCAAGTTCAATAACGAAGAAGACCAGAAATCAAGATTTGTTTATATTGATTGTTAAATTCTTCTTATTTTGTTATTAGTTATTTTTCAATTTCAATTTCAAATTAAATTATGTTTAATTCACAATTACAACCCCCATTTAATTTATTGCATAACTACTAACGTCTGAATTCCTCGTAGGAACGATCCCTACTTTCTACTACTACATTAATTTGTACCGCAGGAAGTTGGTTTCTTTTTATATTTGGCTGCAAGTGACAGCATTCACCAGTTAGAAAAATGACTCATTACCAGAGAACCCTTTTTGTTTTAACAATTCAGGATTAGGATCAGCTTTACTTAGTTTATAACTGGTAGGATTGTAAATGAAAGAAAAAAACTTATACAAATGCAACTTACTCCAATGTAGCCAATGATAACAAGCTCAAAAATCCCAGGAACTAAAGGAAGTCTATCAATTGCCTGTAACAGAAACTCTTACAACTTAGAATTAACCACAAATAAGAGTATAATGCATTTGGAAAACCTCACCGAGATCAACCCGGTTGATCCCCAGAGCGCAATCACACCAGCTACTGCAATGGAACTAACTGCATACTTATCTTCAACCTTATCCCACTGCCCACCAACGAACAAGTTCATGTCAATGCCCATCCCTCTCAACCCCGAACATTGCCATCAAAAAAGCAACACAAGACTGAAAGGAAATGCAAAACTCTTACCGCTTCTGTAATCGTCTTGACAACTTCGGGCAGTTCAGTTGGAGCAACTTCGGCACGAACCTCCCCTGTAGCCAAGGCCACAACATTTCTGGCTATCTTTCGACCTAAATTTAAATTATTATCATGATTAGAGGATAACAAAAATTCTTAAATCGTTATTAAGGCTAACTGCTGCCTACTGTAAGTTTGTACTTACATGGTACCTATAATAACCAGCAATCGTCAGCAATATCTTCAGGAAACTATATGTAATCTATATTCAAGCAATGTAACTTACAATAAGTGGTCGCCTTCCAGGGGCGGTTCTGTGACGGAAGAGGAGGAGTGAGTGTAGGAAGGCTCACACATTGTGGTGCCGATTGGCGAGGAGCCTTTGAATCGACCAGGGTCGACGAGGGCGCGACGGTTAGAGTAGTGGAGGAAGTTGAGGCCATGACCACAGAGAACCACCACAGGTTTATTACTCAGAATTTGATTTATCTGGGAATTAAGCTGAGTTTGTGTATGATAAGTTTTTAGAATGTGGAGATGGTACATGGACATAGACAGCCACTCATTCTATTGATCTGGATAGTGCTGATGTGGATTTTGGATAGGCAATTTATGGTGTATGATTGGATTGGACAATCCAGGGCGTACTTCTGTTGCTGTACTCAGCTTTGTCCATGTTATCTTTGTTTTATCAACAGGGTCATAAATATCTGGAGAAGTTTCGAGTTTTTTATAGTAAAATCTGTAATTGCTATCTTTCGTTAGGGTTAACTCAAATAATTAAATGTACAAGTTGGACGCGTTAAGAACTTATTCTCTTGATGTGTAGCAACTTCGTTTCGCCAGAGATTTTCTTCAAGAAATTTTCAATACTTTATTCCGCTTACGTTGATTCCAAATATTAAACTGTGTTGCCCAACCACCGTTTACAGGGATCATTCTATTCTACCTTCCTGGTTTATAAGGTAAAGAAATATTAGGAGACATGGACATTGTTTTCACCAACAGACATCAGTAAAAAGGTTTTGCTCCAGAAGATAGATAAGGTAAACAAAATGGATACTCTAGAGGAAGAGGGTTGGGCCATTTTTTAGTTGAATAATTTCTGGCTAGAAGGAGACAGCTCATGGGAATAGAATGGCAAAAGCTTTACAGGGAACCTATACCCAAAAGCACCCCATGTTTGGCCTCAAGCCTAATATAAAGGTATAGTCTATAACTTAAGGCTCAAATAAGAGTTCCTTCCAATGTCTCCACCACTGAAACCTTTCTAGGTATAAAAGAATTTCAAATCACACCAATTATACTGTATGTTTCCAGGGATTGAGTTAGAGGATTAATGGGAAGGACGATGATGATGAATAATGAAGAAGCTTAAGAGGAAGCAAGCGACGTTGTTGTAAAACAGTAAAAGAGTAATAGAGTTGGAACGTAACGACGTAGCTCGTTGTAATGGGCCGTACAAGTACTTGTTGGAAGATTAGTGGATGAATGTAACGGTCAGAAAATTAGTCAATAACAATTGTAACGGGACAAAATTATTTTTTCAACGAATAATGAATAGTTTCTCTCTTCTTTTTTCCTCTCACCCTTCAACTAAATCTTTTATTCTTGATTTTTCTATTGTAAATCAGGTTTCATTACAATCACGTAATAAAGTGATCTCAGAGCTTAAGAATCATCGAAGATGGCAAAAGGCCCACGCTCCTATGATTTAAAGCAAATGGGAAAAAAAAATGAAGTTATACATGCAAGAAATGGAGTTGCTTCATAAGAAGGATTGCAGGACTTAAAGAAGTGGATGATGTAGAAGATGAAAAATGGATTCCAAAAGGGTCAGGAGGATAATGGAAATGTTAAGAGGGCCCCAAGCTGCACCAGGTTTGCAAAAGCAGTGTTCAGAGGAGAAGGATTGAGGAATTGATCGTAAAAGTATGAATTATTTTTTCATTTGGATAAGACACCTACTGTAACGTCCCTTTGACCCTTTGGTGATATATAGCCACAAAACCATATATTATGTAGGCTGGAACTATATTAATGTGTGCTGGAAAATGCGATAACATTAGTGGATAGCCTTGGTTTTGTTTGGCCAATCTCTGTAGTGTTTGGATGATACCGCAACATTGCATGGTTTGTTACGTTGCATGGTTTGTTACGTTGTATGTGAATGATAACCCTTGCATGGTTTGCATGCTCATGGACACCACTCAAGTATTATGTTGTTTGATTATCTTGACAGTTTTATATAAATTGTCCAACTGTTTGTAACCTGCCCAAACTACTTGGTGGTTTATCTTCTAGTAGTTAAAGTTTGCAGGATATAAATGTTGTAAATCCTATATGTGCATTATGTAATCCATATTTTATGCAATTAAAGTCCCTTTGTTCCCCAAAATTTAACTAGTTCCACTTGCTTTATAACTTCAAGTGTTTCACATAATTCTGCACCACATGGACAGTCTGCACAACTTTACTTTCATTCTTCTTCTTAGGAGTATTTTTGTTGAATCAAGTGAGGAGACTTGGCTACATTATGGGACACGAATTGGTGAGTTTACTAGCCTCCAAAATCACCCTGTAACATGTCGGTATTTGAGTTTTGTTTGGAAAATTACTGAGTTCATTTTCTATATTTGGCAAACTTTTTTTATGACAACAATGGGGAATCAAAACTTCGAAACCATCCCGAAAAGGATGGATAGGTTGGAACATGGTATTGGCGCCATTCTAGAGGATGAAACACTGAATTTGTCTTCATGATTAGATCACCTAGAAGAGGCAATCTAGGTATTTTGTCAACGAATGGATGCAATATTGGTATAAACAAACGGAAGGATGGATGTCTTAAAAGATGCCTTGGCTCTCATCATGAACTATAGTGTCATGGATGATGGTGTCACCTAGACAAGGTTGAAAGTCCTCGAACTTAAGCACTTTGATGATGTGAGGGTTGGGACAATTCTGAAAAATTTTATTTGAGACGTGCAACAATATTTTGATGTTTCCAGGGTGTAGGTATACGATAAGGTTTAATTAACAAACATGTATCTAACTGGGGATGCAAAATTGTAGTGGCGTGTGAGACTCGATAGTGATATGAATTTTGGACACCCCCAGAATTGATACGTGGGAAGCATTTGTACAAGAATTGAAGGAGCAATTTCTCCCTTACAATACATCTAAGGATGTAATGCCTTTGGAGTGGCTAAATTGTTGAATCGCTACAAGGATGTAATGCCTTTGGAGTTGCAGAAGAACTTCCACTAAGAAGGGTTATTGATCATCGCATCGAATTGGAACCATAGGTCAAACTTCTTACCCAAGTTCCATACGGGATGTCGTCTATGGAGCTGAAAGAGTTGTGAAAATAGCTGGAAGAACTCTTAGAGGCAGGTAGCAATCAACCCTCCAAAGCATCATATGGAGCCTCAATCTAATTCCAAAAGAAAACATATGTTTCTTTACGAATGTATGTGGATTATATGACCTTGAACATTTTGCAATCTAGTGAATGATGTTTTGTATGAATTCTTGGATAATTTGTTTTGGTTTATTTGGATGATATGATAGTGTAAAGCAATAGTTTGTAGAACATGTTTCTCATTTGTGACAAGCGTTGGATCGATTGAGAGAACAAAGGTTATGTGTCAAGATGGAAAAATGTGAGTTTGCTAAGGCTGAAATCAAGTTTCTGGGTCACTTAATAAGCAATCAGTAGGTGAAGATGGAATCTAACAAGGTACAAGCGCTTGTGGATTGGTCAGCGTCAAGTAAGGTACAAGGTTTCTGATCTTTCCATGGTTTAGCAAACTATTATTGTCAGTTTATTAAAGGATACTAAAAAAAGGTGACACCACTCAAGGATCTGCTCAAAAAAGGAAGGAAATGGGATTATCATATCATTGTGTGGCTACCTTACATGTGATAGACTCTGAACCAGTTCTGCAATTGCCTAACTTTGAGCTTCTCTTTGAAGTTCACACTGATGCATCCAATAAAGCAATTAGGGTGTGCTGATTCAAGAAGGCGTCATGTGGCCTTCAAAAAAAATATTAAATGAAACAAAACAAAGATATTTGGAACAGGAGAAGGAAATGGTTGTGGTAGTTCACTACTTAAGGATACAACGAGTTTATCTGATAGGTCATAAATTTATGCTGCAATGAATAATGTGGAAACTACCTTCTTCAAGGTACAGAAGAAGTTGTCGACCAAGTAAGCAAGATGGCAATATGATGTCGTTTTAGAACATAAGCTTGGATGAAGTAATCAAGTGGTAGATGCACTTAGGTGGAAAGCAATTGTGGTTGTACTATATAATTTTTCCAGAATTGAGGCAAATTTTTTAGAAAGAATTTGACAAGGTAGGAAGCTTGATAGTGCATAATTTTGATTGGTGCAAGGGCTGCTAGATAGGTCACTAAACAGGATTGCCTAAACAATGGGTTCATTATGGCAAAGGAAGGAAAATTGTATGTGTCTAATTTCGATGGATTACAAAGAGAATTGATAAAGGAATTAGATAATTTTCCATATATAGGACATCCTGGAAAGGAAAGGATGTTAGAACTTTTGTCCAGATCCTATGTATGACCACAAATAGCAAGATGTTGAGACTTACCGTAGAACGTGCTTAGTGTGTCAATAGGATAAGGTGGAGAGGCAAAAGAAGTTAGTGTTATTCTATCCCCTCCCCTTTACTAAAAATCCATGGATGATTTCGGTTTCTATAGATTTTGTCGTGAAATTTCCAAAGGTAGATGGCAAAGCCTCAACATTGGTTATGGTTGATCGATTATCGAAGTATGTTGCCTTCTTAGCTACGTCATCCTTTTGTACAATGGAGACAGCAATAGATTTAGTTTACCAAACTGTTGTCAAACACTTTGGTGTTCCAGTAAATATGGTGAGTGATAGGGATCCACAATTTACTCGTCTGTTTTGGACAGTATTGTTCAATATGATAAGGATTAAACTCAAGTTCTTTACTTCTAATCATCCTCAAATAGATGGGCAAATAGAGAGGATGAATGCATTGTTGGAATATTATTTAAAACAATATGTGAGTGCGAGTTAGAAAAATTGGCTAAATTTACTAGATAGTGCATGGTTTGCATATAAGCTTCATTAATCTTCTGCAACTGAAAAAAGTCTCTTCGAATTAATCATAGGGCATCAACCTTTAACTCCTTTGGAGGTTACTAAATAACAGCTAGGTGACAAGTGTCCTGCTGCCTACAAATTTGTGAAAGATAGGTAAGCACTCTTGGATAAAGCAAAAGACAACCTTCAGAAAGTTGTGTGAAGGATGAAGAAGGTAAGAACTCTTGGATAAAGCAAAAGACAATCTTTGGAAAGTTGTGTGAAGGATGGAGAAATATGTTAACTAGATAGACGTCCTTTAGCCTTTGTTGTGGGCAAAAAGGTGTTGTTGAAGTTAATACGTCAAATGTGGAAGAAAATTAGTAGAAAGATGGCACACAAAGGCCTAATTTGAAAATATAAAGGTCCATTTGAGGTTATCAAGAAATTTGGCAAAGTGGTTTATTGACTTAATTTAGCTGAAACATTGAAAGTTCATCATATGTTCTACATGGGTTATTTGTGTAGTTTTTATCATAATAATGAGGAACCAGAAAGGAGAAAACAAAATTTTGCACCTCAAAATATGTAAGTTTAATATGATGTTGAAGTTGAAAACATTCTTGATCATAGATGATCAGAACAAACATAAGAAAAATCAACAAATTGAATTACTTATGAATGGAAAGGTAAAGATGCAGCAGATGCAACATAGGAGAAGAACTCTTCTTTATGACATTTTAAAGACAAAATCAAGAAGTACTTGTAAGACAGTCTAACGAGGATGTTGAGTATCTTCAGTGGGGGGTAGGGGTTGTAAGGTCCCTTTATCCTTTTGATGATATGTAGCCATAAAACCATATATTATGTAAGCTATCTTAATGTATATTGGAAAATGGTACAGTGTTAGTGGATAGCCTTGGTTTTGTTTAGCTAATTGGCAATAAAGTGCTTGGATGACCATACAACATTGCATGGCTTGTTGTACAAGAATGATAAGCCTTATATGGCTTGCATGCACATGGACGCTACTCAAGTATTATGCTGTTTAATTATCTAGACAATTTTATATGAACAGCCCAATTGTTTGTAAACCTGTCCAAACTATTATGTAGTTTATCTTCTAGTAGCTAAAATCTACATGATATAAAATGTTGTAAATCATCAAACCTATGTCCATTATGCACTTCATATTTTCGACAATTAAAGTCCCTTTGTTCTTTAAAATTTTGTTGGTTCCTCTTGCTTTATAATTCTAAGTGTTTCATGTAATTTTGCATCTTTTAGGCAGCCTACAAAATGTTACTTTCATTCTCCCTTGTGAGAGTATTTTTGCTCAATCAAGTGAGGAGACTTGGTTGCATTATAGGGTACGAATTAATGAGTCTGCTAGCCTTAAAAATCACCTATAAAAGCTGCCAAAATGAAAGTGGGAATCGCTACCATATATTTGAAAAGAGAAGTTCCGACATAACATCAACTCTACATAAGGAACCAAATAATAATTGAAGAACAAATTTGGGGAGAATATCTATTTAGTATTGGAATAGAAGTTAGGGAAATATATCCAAAGATCTAATCGAAGACCTAAAAGAAATAATACAGAAAAAGAAATGTCAAAGAATATTATGGCAGGTTTGATCTTATATCTCATTAATTGGCAATGTCAGAACCATATCTGGTAAGTTTATTTTTTTAAGGATTTGAAATCGAGATAGAATATTCATTAAAGATCTAGGCACTAAAAAATTTACAATAAGCATATAATCTAACTAAGAAATATGCAATAGTTTAGAGGTTATATGGATCAGATAAAAGTGGAGGAAGAAGTTTTATAGCGGGAAATGCCCAATAAGTAAGATAAAAGTTAAGATTAGGAATCGTACCACTGTTAATAGAAGTAATTCAGTTCAAAAATAGTAAATAGAGACTGAAAAAAACTAATAATAGTAAGGAGAGGAAAAAAGAGCAAAACATTTATATCTTTTAGGCAAGGAGAAGTATAGTCCAATCATAATTACAAAAGAGAATATAGATGTATATAATGGAGGTAGGAAAGGAGGAGATGGAAGAACACTAAGAGAATGTAAATAACCTATAATATCATTTTAGGCAATGACATATATAACTCTTCAAACTTCCAAAAATGAAGGTGGCTAGGAGATGCAAGGGAAGCATCATTTATATATTGGAGGATGGTGGTAGTACACATAACTTTATGGATAAAAAAATTAATAATTTTACATAAAGATGGCATCAATAAGGTAAAACATATAATGATTATGGTCGGAGGAGGATTACAAATCATATGTAATAAGAGGTGTAAGAATTTCATATGGGTAAAAAGTGGTCATGAATTTAATATAGATAAATTGAACATAGACATTTAAGGGAGTGATATGACATTGAGGGTAAAATAATAGCATAGTCTGTAATTATTGTAACACCCCCTATACAGAACTCGCAACCATCCACACATATAGCAACCAAATTCCTATAAATGCATTCATAAACATACAATCCTATTCAATGCTATACATATACATATTATAATCCCTAATGCTTAAAATTATCATTTAACAATAGTAATACATCTTTACATTTACATGGTAATCCAAAAGAAAACATACAATTTTCTTTTTTATTACATATGCAATCACCTGTAACTAAAAACAAATTGCAAAGTACTTTTTCTTCTATCTGATGGCCTTGGTCCCGGTAAATGCTCCTTGTACCTCACCCCTATGACTTGGACCTACACGAATTAACACTTATGTTAAGCTTGAAAGTTTAGTGGAGAAAACATTTAGTTTAGATGACTACTCACAACAATTATCCGTCAAACACACACATTCAAAAATATCATAACCAATATAAATAGTGATGGCATACTTAATCAAATGCGTAATGCAAACATGCTTAAATATATTATTCATATACTATAAATTCACCTTCAAAATTCAAACATTGATATTCAGTGCTCAATGATACAAATTATCAATACAAATGCAAATGATCATCAATACCAATTATTTATGTTGTCATGTTGTACTTCTTATTTATGACTATTAAGTTTCCTTTTGATGTTAAGCCTTCACATTTTCTATGGCTCTGAATAACTGGTGTTGTGGATATGCGAAGATATTAAATTGTAGATACTCGAATTTATCGAACTATGGATACCTGAAGGTATCAAATTGTGGATTCACGAAGGTATCGAAATGTGGACATCGATGGTGTCAAAAGCTACATTGTAACCCTATAAGCATGCCTATCTATCCACAACCAAGACAATAGAGTAAGCACTATAACATTTCCTTTAACCATTTGCAAATTTCACAATTCATATATTAACGAATCATATGATATACATTTCAAGTCAAAAAATCTATATTTGTATTCATACATGCAATTCACGGCTTACCACCATTAGAAGGGTATCAAAATCGCACTTGTACAATTATACTATATACATGTGTAATGAATATGCATATAAATCATTTATGTACATGTAAATTTTCTTTGGAATGTATTATGCATAATTTTATATTCCAATGTTTAGTCTCCTAGTTCACATGTAGTAAGTCCTATTTCATTTATTTCTAGATGTTCAAAAGGTTTCATGCACATTCAAAAAAATTTAGATAAGATTTGGTAAAAATTGGAAATGAAAACAAACTTAAAACAATGCAATTTGAGCTAAACCCTAAAGTGGTCTAAAAGGAGGCAAACTATCAGTCCAGAAATAAATCACATGACTAAGTCTAGTTGTTCCTTAATATTCGTATAGAAAAAGTAACTGGATTTTGTGGTCTTCTAGAAATTTGTCCATATGTGTCTCTAGTTTCCAAAACACTATAGATCAGGCCATTCGGACTTCTAACACATGAGCTATAGACCAAATATCACACGTTGCCCCAAAACAGGGGCAGCATCAGGTCATCATTTTATATCCCAATTTCCAACGTCATAAAGCCAAAATTAAGTCAAAATCTCTCTAGATATTTCTTGTTATATGTCTTAGCTTTCATATGCAACTAAAATCACAAAATGTAGAGGTCTATAGGCTGATCTATGACCCAAACAATGTGACTGGTTCAATAAACCCTAGACAGAATTCCACTACGTGATAATTTTTTGTCATATTCAACCAATTCTATACAAGATAACACCAAAAATAGCACCAAAGAATCATCCCAGAAACCATTCCACAACCAAATGAATCTTTTTACACATTCAAATACACACAAATATAGAAATTAACTATATGGAGTCCCAAACCTCAAAATTGGCAAAGTAGTTCTTCTAATGCTTTTCCTTCCCTTCCTCTTTGTCTTTGTTTGAATTACCAAGTGAAAAATAATGGGATGAATGTAACATATCATTACCTATGGGAAGGTTAGAATGGTAAATGTGAGTGATTACTGAGAGTTAAAAATGCATTTCCATGTTCATGCGTAATATGTCCTACACATATATATGAATAGTGAGGTTGTTGCACATGAAAAAAAATATACATGCATCCATGAATAATTCCGGATATAATTAGATTGAGTTGTGATTTCTTGAAGTTTTGAGAATTTTAAATTTATTTTTATTTGAAATTCTATTGGTTAGTAAAAATATTGTATTTGGGAATTTTTGTGAATTTAGGAATAAATTTTGAAAAATTATAGAAAATAAGAAAAAGAAATCAAAAGAAGATTTGGAGATAGTTTAATTGTAAAGATGAAAGTTAAGGGAGTTAGTTTCAAAAGAAACTAGGTTAGAGCTTAGGTATTAGGAAAGTGACATGTGTCACTTAAGCTTTTTGTACTTTTGTTAGAAGTAGGTTACTGTTCTTTGAGAGTTGAAAGGTTAAATTATTTGTATAAATTCCTTCTTCATCATCATCATCTTCAAATTTTCTTCCCATACACAGAGTTTTCCATCAAACAACTTCTAAGAGATTTCTATGCTTTTTTTTCCTACCCCAAGCCCACTTTGCTATTTGTATCTTCTACCCTAAGAAAAACCTATCTTTACCTCCTTCAAGTTGATGAACAATTAATGCTTGGGAGTTAGGGCTAGTGTTGTTTTTGAAGAATTTGAAGTGAAATCAAGTAAGTTATGCTTTAAATGTTATGGGTATTGCTAAAATGAAACTTGAATGATGAGAAATGTAGGATTGATGACTTGATTTTTGTGTGTGTATATGTGTGTCGTGGATGATGAAATACCTTTGTAAATGTCATGTTGTATCATTTTGATTGATCATTAATGACGTATAATTTGTTATATAGATGTTTTAGAAGTTAGATGTCGCATATAATGGAGTGAGGGTGAGTGAAAAAAATTAAGATAAATGGGTACATGTTTGATGCTCTATTTTTGGGTTAAGGATCAATTATAGGTCATGAGTTTTTTTTTTGTGACTGATATATTGAGTTAATTGGGTAGATAATGATGAGGAAATGTAATGGAAGAGATAATTTAGGTAGAAGATGAGTTAGATGTAAAATATTGAAAGTTTAAAAATCTGAAAAATGCCCATTGAATATGCTTCAGTATTTTAGCCATAATATCTTCTCTAGTTGTCCAAACGAGATTATTCTTGATTTGGATTAACCTAGAGATGTATGGCTACATTTTGTATGAAGACATTGAATTTTAATTACATCTCTAAGAGTCTCAAAATTTTATGAAATTGAGAACTAGGTGCAGTACATTGGAAGCTGAATGTAAAATTTGTGTTCTAACTTTGGGACAAATTATGGATTAATATAGATAGATTTTGACAAAGTTGCCTTCTTGGGAGTTGTAGATATTTATTTTATCTTTCCAACGGTATATAGTATGGAATTTTTGGACTTCTGAGTTGGAAGTTATGAACGTTATATGTGGAGAAGCAAAGTAAGATGAAGCAAAAGTAAGACGAAGCAAAAATAAGACGAAGCAAAGTAACACGAAGCAAAAGTAAGAAGAAGCAAAAGTAAGACGAAGCAAAAATAAAATGAAGCAAAAGTAAGACAAAGCAAAGTAAGACGAAGCAAAAGTAAGACGAAACAAAGTAAGACGAAGCAAAAATAAGACGAAGCAAAGTAAGAAGATGCCGAAGATAGAAATATGTCTTCATGAAAGTTATAGCTCTTGAATTCCTCTTTCGAACCATCCAAAGAACACCTTAATTAGAAATTTCTAGAGAAAGTTATAACTGTTTCTCCGAAACAGGTTCAGTATGATTGAGGACAAAAACAGATTGGATTCTTTTGAACATAACTCCTTGTCTGGACACCCAAATGACTTGATTTTTGAACCATTGGATTCATAAGACATTTCTCTACATCTATACCAAAAATCATATCCCTCTTAATCAAATTGAGAAAAAATAAGTGAAAAAATGGAATGGGTATAGTGAGTGGATTTTTAGATAGTATTAACTGATGTTATTCTACATAATATACTTTAGTATTGGGATATCTCATATTGGTTGGAGAGGAGAACTAAGCATGCCTTATAAGGATGTGGAAACCTCTCCCTTGTAGATGTATTTTTCATGCCCTAATGCACCGGATTCTATAAGAACTCTGAAGTTAAACGTGCTTGGGCCAAAGTAGTACCAGAATGGGTGACCTCCTAGGAAGTCCTGGAAAAACAAAACTATGAGGGTGCGAGGCCCTAAAGGCTAAGGCCCAAAGCAGACAATATTTGCAAGTGGGTGGGCACCAGGCCGAAGAGGTCGAGACCTTGTGGGCACGAGGCCGAGGTCCTACGATGAAGAAGGTGAAATGGAGAGGAGAAAAAATTTAAATTAAGCCATCAAAGTGATGTCCATCTCCCCTCTCCAAATGCCGTTTTATGAATTTTCTAGTCTTATATACATGTTTCACCTGATTAGACCATATGTCACAATCCTATTGGACCATATATTACAATCCCGTTAGATCACATGTTACAATTCTATTAGACCATGTGTTAAAATTATTTTGGACCCTATGTTACAATTCTATTGAACACGCATGCTTTAATCTTATTTGTCCATGAGTTGACCTTAGGAAAATTGCATATTGGTCCTTCTTCTTCCTTTAATTCTCAGATTGGCCTATAATCTTATCAATTTATTTCATTCTCCTATGTATTAAATTTCTAATGGTATAAATTTTATGCAATTTGGTTAATTATATCGGGAATTATACCTCAAAAACTACAAGCTATTTGAAAACAAGGACAGTGGCTAGAACTCAACTTCAACACAAATTTCAAAACTCTTAGAGGCAGAATCAGATTTCGATTCCTTCATGAAATTTTTATAAACTATGTCTCTATTTTAATATCCAATTGAAATTATTCAATTTAGAGGTCTACAGGCCAAGATATGGTCAAATTATAGAAATTTGTTCAGTGGAATCTATCCATTCAACAAGGTACACATCTCAAATCAACTAACTTCGGTCTTATCATGCAAGAACAACACAAAAATAATCCAATTTAACCAAAAATATCCCATTTACTTATGGAATACTTCTATTATCAATTCCCCTCACATCACGTTCATAAATCCAAACAAACATATCAAAAATTTCTATACATATTTCTCGTCTAAGTGTATATATCCATGCCGAAGCGAACAAATTATCCATTTACCCATGTCTTTTACATTAAGTTCCATTATATTTCTTACTATATTTAGAAGTACTTAATTCATTCGTTATGTTCACTTCTTAATACATCCTAGACATGTTATAATACTTCTAGGGTACATTTTTGGAGCCTTACAATTACAATATATGTATAATGTGAATAATGTGATTTAGATGGAAAGGCAAACCAATTGAGCCAAAAAAGTGGATTGAGTACAAAAACCACTAAGTGAATGATTGAAATATAGAAATGATTGGATAGGGACAATAAATGTCAATTTTTATTACTACCATAAAATAAAGAAATTAAGTGGGAAAAGCAATCATAGGTGAGTATTAATAATATAAATATGGACTAATTTAGTTAATTATCTAATAAGCAGGAGAAGGAATTATAGCATATCTTAAAGGAATATAAAGATGTTTTCAAGGAACTAGTAGGTTTACCACTTTCAGGGAAGCAGGATCACATAATTCAATTGAAGGAGGGAGTGAAATATGTGAACCTAAAATCATACAAATATGTAGGAGTGCAAAAAAAAATTATTTAAGAACTGATGGAAAAGATGTTAAAGGAAGGAATCATCCAAGAGAGTGTAAGTTCTTTGCTTCACTTGTTATTTTAGTTAAGCAGAAGAATGAAACTTGGAGATTCTGTGTTAATTATAGGGCTTTGAATATAAGCATTATTAAAGATAAATTTTCAATGCCCTTAATTGAAGACTTGTTAAATGAGCTTGGTAGGGCTAAATAGTTCACTAAATAGAACCTAAGGGTGGCATATCACCAAATCAAAATGAATCCAAATAACATCCATAAAACAACATTCAAAATTCATAAAGGCCATAGGTAATGTATTTGAGTTAAGAAATGCACCAATTATTGAGATATGGAGCCTAATAAAATATTCTGGACTTTACACCAGACCCATGTTCGCAGATCCTAGTGTATCGTGTTGTATTCTATTCTCCTATTATATCGTGTTGCTGAAAAACATTCACAGTGAAAAATAAAAACCCGAGTTGTCGTGCACGTAGCCAAAAAAATTTGGTGAACCACATAAATCTGTGTGTTTGTTTATTTTCCATACTATTCTTTGATTATTATGATTGATCATGTAAGTGGTAAGTCGACTTGTACCATGTGTAAGTCGACTTATGCTCGATCAGTACTGATAAGTCGCCTTGTTCACTAGTGTAAGTCGACTTATGGATGTCCAGTACCGTTAGATTGTTAGAGTAGTGCCCTAAAGGCAATCCCCTTTAGCGCGTTTTGTTCATAGTCTTGTACAGACTTTATGAATAAATAAAGCAAGGCATATTTCATTAATTTGATGTTCTTTATGAATTGATTTTGATCTTTAATCAAATTAATGAAGTCCATGATATATGACATAGCATGAAGGAAATTATGATGTGATCATACTACT
>JANTPM010000009.1:27045520-27057649 GCA_025434745.1 Erythroxylum divaricatum
GAAAAATGGCAAACAATATTGTTTACAGAAATGCAAGTTGGAAAAGCAACCCCTCTTTCAATCTTCCTCTTCACATTCTTATACATGTTACCTGTTTGCCTTCCCGCGCAGAAAAAAACAACCAACATTTTTATCACTATCAGAATAAAGAGTTTGCCATCTACCTAAGGTAAGATTGAGATTAAGTTAAGGCCTTACTCTCTGATAAACGCATCTCCCTTTTCGCAAATATCAACAATTTTAGCCCTTGGTTTGCATTCAGATATAACCAAATGCAATGCCTCTGCAGAAGTTCACGTTTAACCAAAACTCAGTATCATAACCAATCCATAGGGAGCAAAAGTAAGTTAACCAAATAATACATGTTGAAACCCATCGCAAAAGGCCATTTTCCTAGATTCCTCTCAATAAGATTTGCTTGTGAAGCCCGCGTCAGACAGAGTCGCTAATGCCCACATGGTGAAGTAAATAAATTAGTACACAACATGGCTACTACGAAGAAAAGAGACACTCAAATGGTATAAGGACAAACGTAATGCTTCCATTAACAACAATTTCTGGCTAGTGGATTAAGCTAAAATGCTAGTTGGACAATCACACACACAAAGAAACAAACACAACCCCCATAAGAACAAACTCTTAGACAAGGAGATGTTGAAACAGAAAAAGAAAAAGAAATGAGAGAAACATTACTATTAGCGATTTCAGCAGCGCTCTTGTATTTGGTGACGACCTCCGCTGAGGTGAGATCCAACTCCCTCTCCTCTCTCTCGTCGTCCGACATCATTTCCCGACAACTTTTCAAACAAACTCCTAAAACGACCACCAAACGCAAACCCAAGTAAGTCCCGAACCGAAATAGTAGCAGAAATGCACCAAACATTCAATTGAAGTACGAGGGAACAAGAATTACTTACAGATAGAGGACGAAGTTCTTACAGTTGACGGCGATAGTAATAAAGGGTCAAATATGAGTTACACAGATGAGATGTTTAGGGTTTAGCAGAGATGGTATTGAAAGAGGGACGCAAATATATGGTGCGGTGACTCTTGAAGAGCTAGGGTTATGGTCTGCGTGTTATTTTGTATTATTTATACAAATAAGAATCTTTCTTCCCTACTCTTATGTCTCCGTAAATGGCACGTCATTTTCTGATTTAATTTATTTTTTTAATTATTTAAAATTATTACTTTTTTATTCGTTCCCTTCTAAAACTCTTCGGTTCAAAAATATCAACAACATTTCTATTATCGTACAACTCAAATAATAAACTATAAATACTACCTAGGAGTTTTATAAAACTATAGATACTACCTAGGAGTTTTATAAAAAAAGAGGCAAAGCCTCTTATTGGATTTGAACTGACACCATACACCTTACTACGACATTACTCTACCACTGAATTAAAAGGGCTTCTTTGATTAAATTCTTGAATTAGTCATTATGTAGATAAGATCCACCACCAAAGAACTTTTTCCGGCCAGCATATAGTATTCATATCTATTTGGTGATAAATAAAGTAACCGTATTTCTTTTAATTCTTCAAATATTTCGTAAAATGAGCTTTCTAAAATTCCCCAATGACCAAGCTTGGCACCTATTGCAACAACTCTTGGTGCAACAATAAGTACCAATTTGACTTGAGGGTGGTGATTTAGTGACTCTGGGTGACAAAGTTGCTTCATTACCTATTATACTAGGAATTGTTGGTTTTTTGGTACATCACATTCCAAACGTAACATACAACTCTTCGTTGTACTCAGGGATGGATCCAAAGGGGGGCTAGCAAGAGCTATAGCCCCTACAAAACTAAAATTTTTTTCAGAATATATATATAGAGTAAACTAAGAAGGGCTATAGCCCCTACAAAACTAAGTTCCTTGCCCCCCAAAGACTAAAATCCTGGATTCGTCGCTGAGTCGCAGCAGATTAGGACTGTTGCTTATCAGTTGCAATTACCAGTAGCAACACGGACACATCCTACCTTTCTTGTTTCTCAGCTCAAAAAACCTGTAAGACTATCTTATCCCAGATAGCTCACAATTACCGGAGTCACTTTCATCTTTGTTAAAGTACTCGATAGTGGTGCTGGATTAACAGTTAATTAATCAGAAAATAGACCGCCTGTGCAACTTCTTATTTTTCTAAATAAGAAGTTTAATTATAAATGTGTTTGCTTGCTATGATTTCTTATTTTTCTAAATAAAAAGAAATTTGTGTTTAATTATTAACAAAAATGTTGTTACATTTTATTAAGATATAGTAATTAAATATTAAATATAAATTAATTAATTCTAATAATAACTAAATGTGTACGAAATTTGTAAAGTTCTTTACTTAAAATTAATGTCAGTATTTATACTTAAATATTTTATATTTATTAAATAGTTATTTATAAAATATATTTATTTAAGATATATTTATTAAATAATTATTAATTTTTTAAATTCAAAAATATATAATAATTAAAGTAATTATATAAAAATTAATTAACATTTGTATTACAGTCAGAATTATTATAGTAGTTAATAATAAAATCACAGTATAAATAAATATTTTAAAAATAATTCGTTTTTATATTTTTGTAAATTGTTAAATTTGAAAACTTATTCAAATAAATATTTTACCAAATTTAAAAAATAGAAATAAAACAACTTGAAGAAGTGCTCTGGTTGGCATCTTTATTCTTCTTTATTATTTTTCTTTTCAAGTGATTGCTAACTGGAACTGTGGAAGCCGCATGCGTGAAACGGCATTGAAAAAGTAGGAACCTAGGGCAGTCAAAGAAATGGGACGCTTTGACCCTGGACTGCAGTGGTAACTAAGCATGATGATGTAGGACTAGGGCTCTCTCTCTCTCTCTCTCTCTTTTACATCAGATTTGTGATATAGATCGTGAGTGTCCGCCTCAGTTTTTACTGGGTGTTTAGGGTTAGGAGTAGTCAGATGTGGAACAGAGGACTTGTTGGAATTTGTAGTTGAAGAGACTACTACTGGAACTAGATAAATTTCCACATGAAAGTTAGCTTTCTTTGGAATTTGAAACTTTGGTGCTACTTCAATGTTCTTAATACATGATCATTGAAATGAAACACTAATTATCTACTTTTTTCACAAAATTGAACGCTTTAGTTTCATGCAAACAAGTTTGAGACAAACGAAATATTTAAAAATGATCACCACTGCTAGTATTATCCTTTTCCCTTTCTTTCGACTCTCTGGGAGTCTTTCACTACTGAAATAATTTTTTATCGTAATTGTTCTGGTGACGGCGTTTTGTCGCTCACCACCTTCTTTGAGACTATAAGAAGATTCCTGCAGAAATCTTTGTTAAAAAAAGTATGTATTGATCCTCTCAAAGTGTACATTGTATAAAGTTAATGTCATAGGGGAAGTAACAATAATCTTTTTCTTGTTATCGGTACTGAGGAAATGCCAGATTATTATAAGTTTGATTGAAATGAAAATGAGTTGCCTCATCACTTGAATATGTTGGCTCGAGTTTCAAAGTAAAACAATCAAAATGTGAGAGACCATTGTTCCTTTGGATCAACTTCTATATATCGAGGCTAGAGTCGCCCCAGGTCACATGAACATAACCATTATTTACTTTAGACAACCGAGAACGTATCACAAAATTTGACTGTTCATAAAGAAAGATGGTTTTTGGAGACAAAAAAAAAAGAGAAGGTAATCATTTAGGCTGTGGAGGTTTTAGAAAAGGATGCTTAAGCCTTTCATATGCTAGAATGGGACTGAACCTGGGGTAACAGAAGAAAGGAAAATGATAAAGCTGTAAAGAGAATACTCGAAAGACCAAAAACGACTAGGACTTGGGCTAGAGAAAGGAAGGTGACACGGTTCCCTGACAGACTTTTGTGATGATTCTCACATGGGGATAAGTGCCATTATTGGCTGCATTTTATCTTTACTTCTGTCTCTCTATGGAAGCAGTACGAGTAAGACAATTTTGATGGACTTGAACGTGGGCTCTCTTCTTCATCACACAGTTTGACTTTCCCGATGTCCACGAGGACACCTCTTTTTCCAGGCAGCTCAAACCTTTTACCACGTCAATCGTATCTGTTTCCAGTTGGGAGTGCTCTATCTGTCGAGCTTCTTTGTACTATTAAGTATAATCAACACTAATTAGTCTTTCATTAGTCAGTTTTACCTTTACATTAAATTTTAGATAAAATTTAATGACACAAATTCAAAACCCACAAACCACAGAAAATTTCTTGAAACGAACCAACTCCGTTAATATGACTGTTATTTGACTAATTGTCAGTAATTTGCAGGCTTGTTGAGATTGAGCATCAATCAGCTTTCTCTTCAAGTGAATCATTTCTTGCTGGCCTCTGCTATCTTCCCTACGGAAAAAGCTTTAAAATTTAACTCAGAAGCTGCATGAGACGGGTTGGAGCTCCTGTAAGGTGTTGCATGAGTTTTAATGAAATAAAGTTAAGAGATACATGTCGCAACATGTACTATCACCTCCTGCTTAGTTTCCTTTCCCTCCCAATTAATGTCGATTTACAGGCTTTTCATATTAGCTGCTTTATATGAAATTCCTCCCTTCTTTCTTTTCCATTTTCAATGGTCTATAGGACCGGTACATTCTGTGAATAGTTTGCGAAATAATAGCTTGTTAGACTCCGAAGCTAATGCACATACACGAGATGCATTGTATACTTATACGGATACTTTCATGCAGTTTCATACACTCTTAAGATTTAGTCTTGTTATAAACTAGTGCAGAGATCGTTTAGAGGGATATCACTGAGCGCTTTCTTTGCATTAGTTAGACGTAAGCTAAAACAAAATTGTCTTTTGTTATCTTTTCTAATACAGTAAATAATGTCGTCTATTAATCTAAGGAATCTGAAGGATTTTCCAGGAAACCAAAAAGGCCTGAATAGTATGTGAATATAGATGTACTTGAGCCAACTGAAGCCGAAAAGTAAAAATGTACGAAAAAGAGAAGGAGCAGAGAAGGTTGTATAATGATGAAACATGCGTGGCTACACAGCACCATGTGCATGGACATATTCCAAAGTCAATATAAAAAGAGAAGCATCGTTGGCAATTGTCATCATAATAGATATTACAGTATTGGATATCATAGGAAACCCCCTACCCTCCTTAACCAAGTAGGCTGGACCCCATTCACACCACCAACACCTAAAATTTGCCATACTTCATCAAACTTCTAACTCATTAGGCTAGTAATAAACAATGGCCTTCCTTTTGAAGTTTATAACCAGTAAACATCATTTGTTCTGTATCACTAACCTCTATGTCTTGCGGTGACCTCACTTATTGAAAAGATTCTAGGATTAGTGGCAATGGTTGGTATAGTCCATCCCTTTTTCGCCACTCCACCACACTCAGAAACCCACTAACATTTTCTGAAATCTTTTCTCCTGTTTTGCATGTTTTGGAATGGGGAATCTGTTAAAGGACAGGAATAGGATAAAGCCAAGCTATCAAGCTGCTCTTCCTGTTGCTTAAAATGGGAGACCAATCAGCTAAGGTTTATGATGTTGAATATATGATGAACTGCTGCTGATATTTCGTCTGCTGATCCCACCTTACAATCATCTTCTATCTGCCATGCCATACCAGGTTGGAAAAATGAAATGAAATGAAGCACAAGGCAATGGAAATGGAAATTAAATGTTAAAAGAGATCAAATTTCTGACACAGGGTTAGTCAAAAATATGGTTGAACAAACAGAAATCCAGGAAAAGGGAAAATACCTTCAGATTGAAAGAATAAAAAACAGTACTTTGAGAAGAAGTAATGTTAAGGTGCAGAACTGTGAGCCTTAGATCTTCCAAGGCAACAATGGCCCTTAATAACTGGCCTGGTCTCCTTTTACAGTGAACCTTCAAACTTACATGGTTCTGTATGGCGGTGACCTCTATCTCCGCCGCTTCCAATTTCTTTATCTCTTCTGTTTCTTCCTCAAAATCACCACCTCCACCGTGGATACTGCAGCTTGTGGGCTGAGTAAACAAACCCTCCGACGAAAGGCCTATACCTTTTCCTGTTTTTCTCATACGTTTTGTTGCTTCAAGAGATTGCAGAAGCTGCTCTAGTTCCTTCACGAAGTCTATTGCACCTCCTATAATGGATGCTTGGTCTCCCTTTTCGAGAATGAAAATAAGAAAAGTAAACACCTTTTTCAAAGTTCGTGAGATTCAAAAATTTAGTTGTTAAATGAAAAAGGAAAAAGAAAGGAACTTTGAATGTGTACGGTTAACTTCGATCTAGTGAATATTTTAAAAGTAACAGGAAAATGTTTACCCTCTGAACATAAGAGGAGGGCATGAGAGACCGGAGAGAGTTCAGGTGGTCGTTCATTTGACGACGGCGGTTGCGTTCTACGGCAATGTGGGTCATGCGCTGGCTCTCTACTTCATCCTTGTTCTTGCCAGGCCTCGTTCGCTTTCTTTTCTTTCGTTCTTTGGTGACTGTTGGAGAAGATTTAAAGCAATGGTTTTCACTAAGCATGCTGTGCTTGGTAGTCCAAGGAAAAGAAGAGCCAGAGTTGTTTTCTCTACAGGAAGGTTCTTTTGAGTTCAATTCCTGAAGCTCAGAACTGGCAACTTCCATGCAAGGACTAAAATGTGGGTTTTGAACATCTTTGGTTTCTGATTTGACAGGTGAATGCAAATCAAGCATTTCATGAGTCACACAACTTTCAGGTTCAAGTGCTTGAACTTTGTTTCCACTTTCAAGCGTGTAGGTGCTCATATCCCATGGCTTTTTGAGATGTTGTAGTCTCAACAAGGTCTGAAAGTTTGGTTGTTTAAGGGGGAAAAGTACAGGAGGGGTTTCTATACTTTGAAGCATTTGGAGAAAAGGCATTTTGTCTTCGGGGCTCGGTATTGAAATCCGTTGTCGCTGCTCTTCTTCTTCTTCTTCTTCTTCTTCAAATCTGAAACTTGAATTCCCAAAGCATTGTTCTAACCCCTCAACTTCCAAAAGGTCTCCTAAGAACTGCGAGAAAAGAAAAAAAAACACTGAATAAAATAGAATAGACATCCGAAAGAAGGAAATGACAGAAATTCCCAGCTGGGTTCGGCACCAAATCACCCACAAGAGAAGCAAAAGAGCAAATGCTGTTCACAGAGAGGATAAGTGTTCCAGTCACGGAAGAGAAGAAGAGAACAAAAACGGAATGAGAATGGAATGTTGAAGAGAATGGAACAGCAGTAGCTGATGTTAGCATTTACAGAAAAACAACACAATGCATTGAATGCAATCACTTGGGAGAAGTAAATGCAATCCATATTTTCTTGATTATAGTTAAAGGAATTGGAAAGAAACATAAGGAGAAGTACTAAAAATGAACAAAGTAACATACGTGGGAATTAATGTGTCCTTGAAGCCTCTCCATTACTGCCGGGAGAAGTAGTGGTGAACTACAGAGAGCTACCTAAAGTATTTATCTTTCTCTCGCAGGCTTAATTACACCAACATTCCAATGGGGATGCTACCAACTCAGGAGTAATAAATGTAACTCCCCAACAGAAGCAGAAGGAGATAGCTAGACCCCATATATATATTAAACACTCAAAATTACAGACACATATATATACATGCCCTTAGGTTCGGATGCTGGAAATCGAATGGTCTTTAATGGAATAACAATAATAACAACACTAATTATGCTATGATGAAGTAGCAGAGGAGTGTGAGTGCAGAGAAATGGAGCCCAAGAGAAGAGAGACGATGGAGTAAGAAACTAAGAGGGGTAAATAAAAACACTGACGGTGAAGCAACAGAAGGGAAGTGAGGTAATGGTAATATTGGGATGTGTTTTACAAGGTCGGAGGCAGCATTATTGGCGGTGGCAGTTTTGTCCGGCAGCGGGGACAGACAGTTGTGGGGACAGGACTCCCCTAGTAGAACCAAATTACCAATACTACGGTGGCTTCCCCAAGTTATTCTATAGATCGTCTCAACCTCTCTTTATCTAGTTCAATATTATTCTGTCTTATTTTATTTTATAGAACCTCAATCATTTATTTTGTGGGACTCACGTGAGATTCATGCAAAATTCACATAAATAAATGATTGAAATTTATTAAACACAATAAAATATTATCATATTATACAGAAGATCTGGACTTCTCTCTTCCTGCCTTACTCGTTGTTATATGCATCACTCACTCACTCACTCACCACCCCCTCTTTTGACTCAATGTTCTTAACCATTTTAAATATTAAAAATTAGATTTATACTATGTAGCAGTGAGTTAAATTTGTATTTAAATTATTTATTTTAAATGCATAATTATACTTATATTGCATGAATAGATGACATCCTAAATCTGTGACTTGGATTCCAAATCCCACCAACTGCGTCTGCACGGATATCTTATAACATCCGAGTCTGACTCTATTCCGTATTCCGTGCAGTTATGTTATGCCCTTCTTGTTTTCAGGTGTGTTCTCGTGACTATGCCATTCCTCTCCCGACCATTTCCATCTTGTATTAGTTTTCGTGCCACCTAAGCTAAGAGGAAGAACATGTTATTATTAATTAAATCAAAATATTAAAATGATAGAGTTATAAATATTGATAATTTTTAAATAAAATAAAAAAGAATGAACAAATATGAATATCACTTGTTCTTATTGAAAGGGGTTCGGGTCCAATCTCGCTAGCTGTGACCTGTGGGCATGTTCTGCAATAAATATGTGTCGGGGGCAAATTTTGTCTCTATAGAAAGCTTGCAACTGGGGGTTCTGTCTTGTAATGAACAACGTGCCCTGAACACCACGTCCACTTCAACAATCCTTGTTCTTACTCTTGTGTGTTTACTGCTGATGTCCTTGTGTCAAATGTTTTAGGTAATTTAATTGCTTGAATAACCTGTAGTTCCGGTTCCAAAAGGATTCACTGCCTTCATGTACTTTGTTTACTCTTGCCCGGTACTTTGTACATTATAAAACATTACAAGCAATGTGTCTTCAATTTTGCTTGGGTGGTCCAACTGTTTTGTGGGACTCCTCGAGTTTCTTCAATTGAAGAGGTGATGAGTCCGAATTCGAGGACTTTTTAAGTACCTCTAAATGTTACAGAGTAGGTTTACAATGCATAAAAGGACCCAATTTTGTTAACATTAAACGATTTAAGTAGTTTCATTGATTATTTGTAATATTTTGAATTATTGCTATTTTCAATTGAGCCTAGGCCTAACATAAGGCCTAACTCTTCTAAGAAAAACGATATTGTTTTACTTAGAAGAGTTGAGTCTCGGGCCAATCTAAACTTAAGCAAACCTAAGCCCTTACTCAATAAAAAATACTTAATCTGAACTCAATTGTCAGTCTTATTTTTGTATGAATTGAAGCTTATAATTTGATTGATGACATCTATAACGACAACTCAAACAACTTTCTTATTATATGTCATTTTTATACTGTTTAAATCTAATAAAGTGATATTCGGGTGATACCTTGATAAATTGAGGTTTAGAGAATTTAAAACACCCATTCTTAATTTAGAAAAAAAAATACAAAATCCGCAAAAGCCTATAAACAATTCATGATTGCTGATTCAATAATATTCCGTGGAACAAATTATTAATTGTGGGCTATATAATAAAGGTCTATCTTGATAAAAATAAGTCATAATAGGTTATTAAAAATAAGTATATAATTCCATCCCTTTTAAATAATGATGGATGATACAAATATAAAATCATGAAGAGATGAGATAAAAAAATTAAGTTATATAAAAAAAATTTAAGTTATACTCAACTATTTTCTAATTGTCTCATCATTAATCTTCAACATAATCTCATGATATATACTAATCATAAATAAAATCTTAAACTTGAATGACTATGAAAGAAATGCAACAGTTAGAGGCATGTAACTTCTAAATTTGATAAGAGAATTTGAAATATAGAAAAAGAGGGAAATAAAGATTATTCTTATAACATTTCTTAATATAATTAATAAAGTTAGACTTCTTAGTAGTGAATTTTATCATTGAAGAATAACCAAGAGAAGTTCTAACTACAATTCTTCACAAGGTTTGAGCCTACAATTTCTTTATTGGAGAATGTTAAAGACTTGTTAGGTATTAGTTTAGAAGTTTTTTTAAATGTGTTACAGGCATAAGAACTAAAAAGACTTGTGAGATAAGAAGGAAATGTGAATGGTGCTTTTCAAGTCAAATTGCTAAGTAACAATGTAAGCAAAACCAACAAGAAGAAAAGCTACAACAAATGGCCTGGAAGTAGCCACTACAAGAAAACCACCGTTTACTTATGGATAATTAACAACGGTATTAATACCGTCGTTAATTACTGACCGAAAATAAAATTTCATCGGTGATTTTGTCATATTATATAGTAATTTACGATGGACAATTTTTCCTTCGAAAAAGTTGACGTGAAAATATAATTTAGCGACGGAACAATTATCGTCGGCAAATACTACAAGAAAGGTGGGAAATAGCAACAAACAATTAACGATAGGAAATAAATCGTTAGAAATTACCGACGGAAAAATATCTCTGTCAGTAATATTGCCAAGAAAAATTTCTTTTAGCGACAGTACTAATATCCGTCGCTAAATACGGAAAAATACAAAATATAGCGACGAATTAAATGACTATCAGTAAATAAGATGGAAGGATGTTAAAGGTTTGAGTTTGTTGACGGAATGTTTTCGTCAATAAATTCTATCAGTAAAGTTTATACGTCATCATCTATTTCCACTTGAACGTTATTAACTTAAAGAAAATGATATCATTTGATTTAACACCAAACGACTTCATTTTGTTAACGTTAAAACAAACCCGCAAGTCCCTTCTCCCCCATCGCCGTCGCTTCTTCTTACTTCTCTTCCTCCCTGCTGTGTTTGCTCCTCCAGCGTGAAGCAAAGTCGTCTCCTATTCGTGTTGCGTCTAGTCACATTGTGTTGCTTCCGATCCTCTTCTCCAACCAAACGACCATTTTCGTGGAGTTATACATATTGACCATGGGTTTTTGTGTTTAATTAATTAGTTTGTGTCTTTGATTTGTTTCGTATGTTTTGGTGTTTTGTGAATGAATAAGAACATAATATGGCGAAATGTATGTGATAGAAGGGAAAAAATGTGAATTTGGTTAGTATAATGGGATGATTATTTGATGAATATAAGGTGTTTGATAAAATGCCCATATGTCCTTAGACATATGCTGAGGCAAGTAATAACCTTTTTATCTTGTGTTTTAAGATTTTTTTTCAGCAATGATGTTTTGTCACTTTTATATGATTGCGTATGTACTTATGGTTTAACAAATTTTATGAGTTAAAAGGTCAATTAATAATTTATGTGTTAAAACCTCTTTGATTTAATATGAAGGGTCAAAATTGCTTCTTTCATGGTTGCTACTAAGTTCTTTTAGTGAATTTGATGATGATTCAATTAACATATCTGTTTAGGATTCTAAGGATTCTTCACATATTAATTATTAGAAGATGGTTTAGGACTACTTGAGAACGGTAATGATATAAATAATTTAGTAAAACAATAAAAAAAGAAAATTTTAGAAAATTGTGGTGTATTTGGATAGAGAAAAGTATCATAAACTTTACACTCTTTATGACCTTATAATAGATATATCTGTTATGGTTAATAAGGATGATGATGGCCAATATGCATTTAACCAACCATTGAAGCAATCATTGAAGTAAATACAAATGATAAATCATAAGATTCACAAGACATAACATATAATGAAAATCATGATAATGATGAGTTGTCATCGTACTTCTGTGAGTTCATTTATTCAAGTGAAGAAATTCTAATAAATATATAAAATATATAAAATATTTAACTATGTTATACAATAAAAATTATTATTATGATTGAGTACTGGTTCCGCCGGATTCTGGCGAGGCTGCATGTTGCTGTTTGGATCCATGGAGTTGACCACTTCTCTCGAGAGCTCCGGCTTGAAGGTTCCTGCAAAATAAGAAAGGCACGTCGGGGGTTATTTCCCGATAAGCCCCTCCGACGCTCAAGTTAGTTCTTTCTGTGGGTAGGACCGCTTGTGAGCAGAGAAGATTAGGGTTAATGGTCCCGTACCTCTATTATGGCAGAGTTATACCTT
>JANTPM010000009.1:27057749-27079229 GCA_025434745.1 Erythroxylum divaricatum
TAAATCATGCCACCTAATTTCATGACACCTTACCTTAAGCATATTAACATGTCAATTAGTTCCACATTAATCCATCTTGTATTTAAACCATATCTTCCATTTCATTTCAATTTCAAGAATTCTTAACTTCTCTACTCATGAATAATCATTCAAAAATCCTTATTTAATAATCCTAGCTTACCAAAAGATTCGGGGTCCAATAAACAACAACACCTAAACCTATCCACCATGACTTTATTGTAAGAGGACTAATCATTCACAAAAAAGATGATGGTGGAAGCCTAAAGCAGAATATAACAAACGTGAATATTAACGGTACATTAAGAGGATTTGTAAGAATTTATAACAATAAGAAGTCAAAAATATTATTGATTAACTATATGAGAGTAATTGTTTGTGCCTTTGTGGTATCATGTTTTGCTGATAATAGCTCTACAAAAATTTGGCTAATAAATAACGATTGTATACACCATATGATTTGTGAATATAACTTTTTAAAGAGCTTAATAGAACCTCCACTACCAAATTTATAATTGGGAGTGTGAAATTTATTATAGTAAAAGCAAAGTAATCATTGTTATTGAAGGGCTCTCAGGTTTAAAACTCATCCCATATGTGTTATATGTTTGCAAATTCGATGAAAACCTTTTAAAGTGTTGGTCATTATAAGAGAAATTTTACAAGGTTCTTTTAAGGACAAAAGTTTTATGATCAAAGGTGTAGAAAGTATGGAAGTGTTCAGAGTCCAAATGATAGAGAAAAAAAAAGCTTCACCTTAAATCTAATGTAAGAGGAGCAAACTATAATACACGAATAGGAAAGTAATATAATAATTGGGCACAAGAGTTTAAGGAATTTTCATCATGTTGCCCATCTCATAATAAAGTAAAAGAATATTATGGAAGGATTTCCTTAATTAAAGGATGGGCTTCCAATCATCAATTATATATAAACAAGAGAAGTAAAAAAACAAAACAAGACATAGAATTCTAGTTGGTTCATATAAACACGAGAACTCAAAAGGTACTACAATTAAATGGCATTAAGTTTCATATTTCTTTTATTGAAATTACCGCCATAAATGTTCTAGAATTGTTTTAAAAAATAGGAATACAACTTGCCAACACAAATTGTCCATAGCTTGTATTGGCAAGCTATCTAAAAAAAGGAAAGACAACTGCCAACCCAAGTTGTCCATAGCTTGTATTGGCAAGCTAGGCTATTAGCAAGCTGTCCACAACTTGCTTAATGGTGGAGGGTCTATAAAAAGACCCTCCCTCCCTCTTTCCTGACCCTCCCTCCCTCTTTCCTTATATATGCATCTTATGTGATTTGTGGTGATTGTGAGAGAGTGATTTTTTTTGGGTATTTTTAGGAAATGTTTTCCTAAAATGGTGAGTGACAAGATGGTAAATATATTATTTTAAGGATAGTAAATTTGGGAAACACTTTATGTATGAGCGTTACTATTTTGTAGTGCCATTTTCACTGTTTATACCTACTATTTTCATTAGTAGAAGATTTATTCGAAGTTTGACTCATGGATGTAGCCCAAATTAAAGGGTGAATCACGTTAAATTTTTGTGTTTATTTCCTTGTTTACTTTATTGATGAGATATAATTCATTAATTTTTTCCTAATAAGTGGTATCCAAGTCAAGTGAGAAAATTACAATGAATATTTTGATGCATTCCATACGGATTTTGGGTGAACAAAATGAAAGTTCATGAATAGTAAAATAGTAACCAAGAAAGGTGGTAATTGTTCATGCATTTATTTTTTAATTAACACTATAGAAGTCATGAGTTGTAGTAACTGGGTGTTATTTACGTATACGGTACTATTCATATGTACTATATACTATACGATTCACATATATGGTACTATTCATAAGTACGAGTACTATTTAGAGCAAGGTTCAGTTCAGTGCGTCAAAGGATTTCTTATCAAAAATGAAGGTAAAAATAAGTAATATGATTAGCCTAAATGGCTCCAGCTACCACATATGGAAGTACTACATGAAAGATCTTATGTTTATCATAAAAATGCATTTGCCAATGTTTACCACAACAAAACTCGAAAATAGATCGAACAAGGAGTGGACGTTTGAGCATGAGCAGGTATGTATTTTTATTTGACAATTTGTGGAAGACAATATGTATAAGCATATATACAATGAGACTCACACACAGACACTGTGGAAGAAGCTTGAGAAGTTATATGCCTCAAAAACTGATAACAATAAATTATTTTATCTGACAAAATTAGTGTAAATAAAATATCGAGAAGGTATCTCTGTGGTAGATCACTATAATGAATTTCAAAGGATCATGGATCAATTATTAGGAATAGGCTTAAATTTCAATTATGAAGTGCTTGCTTTTTTCTTGCTTACCTCCCTGCTAGAGTCTTAGGAGACTTTAAAGATTTTAATTACCAATTTGCACTTGACGGTGTTGTTAACATGGAATCTATAAAAAGTGAAATTCTGAATAAAGAGATGAGACGGAGATCACAAAGTTTGACCTTTTCAACATAGTCAAAAGTTCCGATCACAGGTTCCAGGGGGAGGAGCAACTCTAGAGGTCTAAATTAAAGAGATAAGAGTAGAAGATAACCAAATAAATATGCAAACGTTGATTGTAATCACTACAAGAAGAAGGGTCATATCAAAAGTTCAAAGAAGAAAAGAACAAAGGTAAAGAAGTCAAGAAAGATGATAACAATGATAATAAACATGCATCGATGATTACCACCATTGATGACTTTCAAATCATCTCATATGATAATGATGTGAATAGTGTACCTCATACAATAACCGTCGTTTTAAAATAATCAATGAATTATATATTTTCAATCATATTATACTGCATGGATAATTAAGTCATTGATACTGTTTTTATGTTCTGCCAATTGCAACCAAAAACATTTCTGTTCTTGATACGAAAATAGTTTTATCTATTTTTTCCATCACAACTGAACACCTCACAGTCTCTAATTTTTCTGTTCCATCTTTAAATTTTTATTCCGTTTCGTTTCTGCATACGGGAGACAGCAACCATACGAAACATTAGAAAACGCTTTTCTAAAAGGGTAATTGACAAAATAGTGAAGACATTATCTTGGAGATAATAAATTTAGGCATCACCTTGTATGTAAGTGCTAATATTTTTTCATGTCATTTTTCACTCGCTATATCTACTATTTTCATTAATGGAAGAATTATTCGGAGTTTGATCCATAGATCTAGCTCAAATTAAAGGCTGAATCATGTTAAATTTATGTGTATTATTTCCTTGCTTACTTTAACTGTGGGATATAATTTGTTGATTTTCCTCAACAAAATTGATTTCATAAAATTGAAATACAAGGACCCTGATATCTTCTAAAAGTTTAAGGATTAGATAGAAATTTAAAGTGGATTAAATTTTAGGTGTTTGGTTTTGATAACGAAATTAAATACACTTAAAAATTTTAAGAAAAAAATGAAAATGCAGGCATAGGTCATCATTGATATCTCCTTACACTCTCTAGTAAAATAGAATTGTAGAGAGGTAAACTAGGATACTTATGAAGACGACAAAATTTTTATATAATTAAAACCTGCCAAAGGTTTTTATATTGTTTTACTAAACAAATCACTAAAAAGGAATTGCAAGAAAAAAACACAATTAAAGCATAGGATATTATAAAACTAAGCTACTAAATTTAAAAATATTCCTTAGGTGAAAAGAGATAAATTAGATAGGGCAAACCCTAGATCTTAGTGGGCAACAATTTATTTTCTAAAGCCATCAAAATCGATTTTTTTCAAAGCAATAAAGTGATTATTACTAGGTACTCCAATTCTTTGAGTAAAAAAAATTCAATGATGTGAAAACCGGACCAGACCAGCCGGTCAGACCGAAAATCGTCTGAACCGGCCATGTGTCCGGTTCGGTTATAGTTATTAACCTTGGAATTTAAAAACCGGCCGGTTTATCAAAGAACCGGCCGGTCTGACCAAAAACTGGTTATTTGATAACCGAATAAAAAGTTATCAAAACTCAAATCCTATCATTTCTAATCGTTTCTACTTCTCTCTTCTCAGCATGCCTCCGTCTCATGCCTCCATCGCACCTCTCTCTTCTCAGATGCCGGATACTTGCCGGAGGAGCTCGACCTTGTTTCAGATCTGACCTTGTTTCAGATCTGGCCTTATCTTTCAGATCTGGCCGGATACAAGCAGCAGTCCACGAGCGAACTCGTTTCGGAAATGCTCAAGGCCAGATCTGAAACAAGGCCGAGCTCGAGCACCTCCTCCATTGTAGACAACGCAACCTCCGGCGACCTCGATCTGACACAGCGAAGCTTAGATCTTACTTCGATTGGCTTAAAGAAGGCAGAGAAAGGGAGAGATTCCAATTTGTTGAGGTGGGCTCGAGGATTATGGGGTAAGTAAGTTTACACAGCATCGGGTGAGTATTTTTGGGTCGGATTGGGTAATTTCAATTTTGTAGTCCGATTTGCGAGGTCACGGTTCAATGTATTCACAGGTTGAAGAACAGAAGAACTTGAAGCAACTTTTCGAGCTGGATCTAAGCAACAACAAGAGGAATTGTTTGCGTAATAGGATATATGTTAAGTGTTGATTAGTTATGTGTTATTGCCTAATAGGAGTTGTACTGCCGTTGTGATTTGTTATTGTTTCAAAGTTCAAACTTTCAATATGTTAATTTGTTAACAGATAAGGAGATAAGGATTACTAGTATTGATTAGTTAGTTTTCTGAAATAGTTAGAACTCCATTTCACTTCAATCTCTGTTTTTGATAATTCGGTTATATATACTCTATTTGGCATTGTTGTATACTTCTGTAGCCTTTCTCCATTAATTCAAACACACCTCATTGTTGGCTTCAGTGATCTTTTTTGTTGACTCAAGGTGGCTGAGAGGCTGAGAGCTTTTCGTAAGTGAGCTTTTTTGTTTCTGTAATGGTATTTTTTGTATGCTTTCAGCCTCATTGCTTGCTAATTTCAATTTGGTTATGAAGTGGATTGCTTGCTTACAACTACTGGTTCTGACATTTGTTTCATTAGCTTTCCCTTATACAACTATCATAGATGTTATTGCATATTTTTACTATGGTGTCCATGTATCAAACCATTAGGAAATAAGCCAGTTTGTAGAAACATTGAGGTTACCCATTCCTGTAAATCCTATATAGAAGCTTTTAAGTTGTCATTAGGAAGGCTGGCAATGATTTAGCATCATGCAAAGGAACGCACCAAGTTTCACGGTGCATCAGTATCTTGAATTTCATGATCAATGCTTCTCATTTGGATATTTTCCCGACGTCTCATTGGATTAGCATTTTGGTTTGTCACGGAAAATGTTATTTTCTTTTACTAAGCTGTTTGTGTTTTCCAGGGATCACTTGGACAACAACAGTCACATGGTTCAGGAAATTCTAATCTTTCTCATAAATTTTCATCAAGGCATCCAAAATCAGGCTCCAAACGCAACCCAAATGGGCCACCTCCTTTCCCTGTACCCTTACCTTATGCACAACCCTATATGCAACCTGTTTTTCCTGCTGTGGCACCCCCACTGCACATTGCGATTCCTGGATATTCTTACCCTCCTGGCCCTTCACCTTTTCCTACTGTTGAAACACATTTGTTAAAGAGTGGGACCAAGACACCCCCAACGCAGCCTTTTGTTCCACCTGGTAATGTTCAGTCTCCAGTAAGAGGTGATGCCAATGCATATTTTGTACAATTTCCAAACAGAAGACCTAATATGGGAGATTCAGGTGGTCATATAAACCATCCATGGAATCATCAACGACCCCTTGGTCCTGGCGATCACATCCCCTTGCAACAGGGTATGGCATCAAGGCCTGTAGTCAGGCATCCTTTCTTTGCACCAGCTCCGAGTTTTGTGGTCGGTCCAACTTTTCATGGTAATTGTTTAGTCTCATTGCTCTGTACTTAAGTTAAATATGTGCACTAATGGCTAATTTTTACCTTTGTCCACGTATTTCTCCCATCTTGTTTCCTTTCTTGTTATTCTTGGCTTCATTTATGATGCTCTTTTGGCATAAAATTGTTCAAGATTCTCGTCTATTTCTATTTCTATTAATGTTTATCGTTGTGCATTATTGATGTATTATGTATATCTATTTCACAGGACCACCTATATATTATTTTCCTGCCCCCCCTCCTGGTTCTTTTGGGGGACCTCATCCATCACGGTTTTACCCTATGAATCAAGGGATACATGTAGTCTCCCAAGAGATGCTAGCTTTAAAGGTTAACATAGTAAGACAAATTGAGTATTACTTCAGGTTGGTAATTGCTGAGAATAATCAGCAATGATGTTCTGTTCTTTTTCTTCTCCTCTAGCTACTCTGGCTACTCTTGCTCCTTCACTACTCTCTCTCTCTCTCTTGTACACACTCAGATTCACACGCACTTGGACTCACACACACACAATAAGGTTAAAGCCAACAGAGCTATATCCCAAATGCAATTAACACCCAGCAGTTCTAGTTTTTCTCTTATTTGGATGGAAAAATGATGTCTGTTTATCATCTCTCATATTTGATATTGAGAAATCAGCAATCTTATGCTATTAAGACAGAATAGAAATATAATGAGATGGCACTGCTAGATCAGTCAAAAATATTTACCTTAAATTGAAAAGTTGACTAGGTGGGAGTTAATACTCTAAACTAGGAATGGAGTGTGCTGAGTTCTACCTTTGAAACTTAATTGAGCCAATTAATGGGGTGGGGAAACCATGGAAATCATTATAAAAATATTTGAAATAAGAAGCTTCTCATTGTTGTTGTGTATTACTTATATTTGCTACTTGCTTCCTATCTGTTTATGGCAGTGATGAAAATCTGCAAACGGACCACTACCTAATATCCTTGATGGATGAACAAGGATGGGTTCCAATATCAACTATTGCCGATTTCAAAAGGGTATGAGTTCTAATGCAGCTCATCTTATGCTTAATCATATAAATTATGTCTCTAGTACCTCTTCCGTTTTTGTTTTTCTTGTGCATGTTGTTAATGTGAGATTGCCCATTAACTCTTGTAAACTATTATTTTTCATCACATTGTGTACGCCTTCAATGAGAAGTAATGTTTTTTCATTGCTACATCTTACTTGCAGCAAGTTAGCCTTGTTGAACTGAGCAAACTAAAGGGATCTAATTTCTCATCTTACAGGTTAAAAAAATGACTACGGACATACCTTTTATCCTTGATGCACTACAAAGTTCTAGTTCAGTGGAAGTGCAGGTTTGCTATCTTCTCACTATTGATTTTAGAGTCCGTAATTTGGTTATAAGCTGATTGAGACAGAGCCCTAGTTGTACTAAATTATCAGTACTCTGTTTACGTCTACTTCGATATTCCTTTACTCAACACGTTGTCTTAATGCTGAAATTTCTGTTTCTGAACTAAAATTCATGATTCATCTTAACATAATGCCTACAAATTACTACGAAATTTCTAACACTTGTGAACCACATTGTTTCGGACATGAAGTGAATTCTTTCTGTGCTTTCTTCTCTTCTTTAGACATAGGTCAGTTTTCAAATTAGATATCCATTTTGTTCCTCATTTGAAATAGTTCGGAAGAAATTGCTTATATAAATAAGAAAATTTGCATGTTTGCTATAACATTTATTGTTTATCATGGAACCAAACTTATATTCAGACTGCATAGTTAGCAATTTGTAATTGTCTTCTCTTTTATGGCATCGACTGTGATATTTCAACTCTCATTGCAGGATATCCTTGCAAGGTGTATCAAAATTTTCACGCTTTTCTTTTTTTGGTGAATTGTAATGGATTTATGTATTGATAGGGTGACAAGATAAGAAAACGTGAAGATTGGTTAAAGTGGCTTCCAGTTTCCACTGAGCATAGATCATCACCAAAGGCTGAGACTTCTGAGGATCAAATTGGTGAGAAGACTAATGAAGGAAAAACAAAGGATCCCATTGAAGAAGATGCTGAATTTTCATATCATGCCGACTTGGCTAGACAGGGATTACCAAATGATGATATTCTTGGATTCTTACAATCGGGTAAAACAGAAGATGAAGGTGAAAACCAATCAGTTGCTGATGAATATGTAGGTTCAAGTGGAAATTGTACTTCTGAATTAAGCTCGATGCTCTCAGAGCTTGGAATCAGCTTCCGCACTCTTCAGCCAGACCATTCAGAAGTTGATGAGCCAACTATATGTAATAATCCTGTAAACAAAGGATCATCAAATGAGGCTTCCAAGAACCTTGATGATTTTTCCAATGATTTTGCCAATACCTTTATGCTTGATGAGGAGCTAGAGCTTGAGCAGAAGACAATGAAGAGTAATGACCATTTTCCAGTGAGAAGGTACTCATATTCATATTGGATCTTTCAATTCCTTTTTTCACACTATTACCATACTTGGTAATCGATTTTTCTAAGAATTTGCTAACATCTTGACATGTTTTCTTTGGATGAATGTTCCAAAACTTAAGGGTGCAATCTAAAACATGTTTAAGCATTTCCAGAATTTCGTCATAAATTAGATACTTAGATTTGTGAGTGTGTCTGATTGTGGAAAATTGGAGTAATTTAAAATTTATAGGACAAAGGAAAATTGGAGATTTGAGTTGAAATGCTTTTTTGCTATAAGGAAAACTAGAAAATTAGGAAACTTATCTCATGTTAATGATAGTCGTATTATATCTTTGAATTGAAAAAGATGTTGTAAAGTTGTGGGGTAGTTGAAAACAGAAAGTATATTCTTGTAAAATATTTTTCAGGCCATTTTCTTTGTAGTACATTTTGGAAAATATCTCATTTCCTTGGTTTTAGCACTAAGCACGACAATAATGAAAATTCGGATCTTTGAATTTTTTTACCTTTGTAGCTTATCCTGGTTTCTGCTATTACTTTGTTGACCTTTTCTTTCTTTAAAGTTTGAAGTGCTGGCACTAAATTTGTTGGGTAACCGTGCAACCTAAAAATTTAAGCAGTTAACGAGGTCCAGGATTAGATTATGTATTAAAATTAAATTGCTCTATCATATTGAAGGCTCTAAACTGGAAGCAGAGAAAGCATAGGTTCATCTTTGGGGGGATGGACTTGTGACCTCTCATTGTCAAGGTTTTGATACTATGTTAAGAAACCATTCAATGGCAAATTTTACACTTTTGGTACTGAATATTTTGTTAACTGTGACAAAATAGTCTTTGGCTTTTCTTTCATGGGGAAGCTACTTATCGGCTCTGAATGTGCCAGTGGTTCTATCCTCGTGGGTTCAACCCCTCAGCATATCTTCTTTCCTTCTATTCTATTATTAGATTGTCTGTTCTGATTCATTTATGAAATATGATTCAGACACATACTCACATACTCATGGTTTTAATATCAATATTTTTCAAATCACAGCATGCAAATCATACAATCGGATTCACTGGGCTGATTCATTTGTGCATACAAAGTCACACGTGTACTTAGACACTCATGTTTTAATGTCAATACTCATTTTTTTATGAGAGCATACAAATCAGACAATTGGATTCTCTTAAGCTTTTTGGATATCTGAAGTAGGGCTAGTTCAATCAAGTGCTTTTGAGCTTTTTTGGGGCAGTCACCACCCAGGATATGAATTTTGGTACTAGTAGTGTTAGAACTTACTAGTCTTGTATATGATCCTTCATTTATACGCATATACCTTTTCAGGAAAAGGGAAATAAGATAACCTTGTCTATTAAATCTTTTGTTTTTCAGAATGAGAATGTAAGCTAAACATTGAAAAGATGGAACATTAGAAGTTCTGTTTGATTACACTAATAAAAAATTCCATTTCAGATGAATTAACACAAAAGATTGTCCGTACACATGCTGAGTCATTCTGAATCAGTGTCATCTGCAATTAATTGCTCTAATATATCCATGTTCCCAGACTTGATGATGGTGAAGATGAGATTATTGTCAATGATCAGGATGTGCAGCGACTGGTGATTGTAACCCAGGTATTATTGTTTTTAGGAAACATGTACTTGTGAAAGAATAGGTTAAATCTAATGTTTTTGACATGTGATTTTTCATGGGAATCTGTATGTCGCTGCATTTCAATGTGAAAAATGATATGTAGCTTACGTTATACATCATTGGATTAACTTGGTAAAATATGTCTGCACTTGCTATTCTAGTCCTTTTGGCTGATTAAACATACTCTGTAACATTCTCGAGAATCAAGGGGTAATTCTGATATTGAATTGATAAGCAATCTGTACATGTTTCAATTATGGACTGTAGATCTGAATCAACAAGAATGCTTTATCACTTCTTAGATGAGACCATTGTTATAGGTATGCAATATCAATTAATTTGGTTCAGGACCTTGTGATCATTTACGACTTCCATTCTCAAGGTTGACTTCTTTCTCTAGCAATTATGCAAAAGGGCTTCATTATCTTGAGCAACTCTTAGTAGGAACTTCACTTTTAGCAACCTTTGAAAATGTGTGCTCTGTTTAGAAGTGAATGGAGGCGAATTATATTTAGCCATCTGATTTTTATGTTATGATAAAGCATCGACAGTCTTTTGTTGGAGGCTATCTTTACTATTTTCAATTATCCCCTTGAAAATTTAACCTATATTACAATTTAACTCTATCAAGTTGGAAAGATTTGTACTGAAATTTGCATACTTTATCCTTCAAAATACTAGTTTGAGGTTAACCAGTTGATCTTGCAAAAGAAGAAATGAGATATCGAAATACATGCGGGGATGACATTGCTTGGTTGGCAGCACCAAAAATATTTCATCTCGAGTATCGACAGTTTTTCACTACACATTTTATAATGCTATTGGTGAATTGAACATGTGCTTGCGTTTTCCAGATTTCTAGGAAGTTGGTTTATTTTATTAATTTATTTTTCTTTATCCACATTCTATTCATCCACTTTTTCATTGTCATTCTCTTTAGTATACTTGTGCGCGCATCTCAGCATAGGCATTTAATTTCACATGTGGGCATACGGTCACAGATTGTATGTATGAAAAGACCATTGTTTATTGACATTTTTGTCACTCACACCTGTTGTATGCAGAACAGCAAAGTGGGGGGAGGACCAAACTTGGGTGGGAAAGATTCAAAATCCATATCAAATGAACTTGCTTATGCAATAAATGATGGCCTCTATTTCTATGAGCAGGTTGAGTCTTGTTATATGTTACTAGTAACATAGTTGTTCTTGTTATTGTGTCTCTGGTCTAGCTCTCTGTCTTGAAATTCTGAGAAACGTTTGAAAATTGCAGGAACTGAAAACTAAGCGATCCAATCCTCGGAAGTATAATTTTGGGAACAAGGATGGGACCCCAAGATCTAACTACAGTGGTTCAGGAGTATCGAGTTCAAGGGGTAGTGGAAGTTCTGAAGCCGGTGGTCGTGAAGAATCTGGAAGCTCAAATAATCTGAGGAAACAAAATAAAGTTTTGCCCAAGCAGTCTCAGAAGCAGAGGTTCTTTTCCAACAACTTTAGAAATCATGGCACTGGTCCCAGTTCCCCTGGACCCATATCAGAGAGTCCACCAAGCAATTTTGGATTTTTCTTTAGTTCTACACCTCCTGAAAATCACGGGTCAGTGTGAAGTTATTTTACTGGCTATAAGTTGGAGTCTTTTGCCAAACCCTTTACCAGTTCAACAACATACTTTGCTTTATTTTTTACAAAGATTTTCTAATTGATGGTTTCAAAAATTAGAAAATTTCTCAACTGACAATGCTTTGCTTTATTTTGTATCAAAGAAAATGACATCATTTTGTGTTTACTTGCTTCTTTGTGAGAGGAATCGAACTAAGACTACTGGATTTTACCCTCATAACTACAAATCTTTTTGACATTTGATTTGTTTGTTGTGTTCACTAAACTAGTATGCTTCTGAATCTTAATTTTACAGTATTCGGTGTTCAAAGTTGAGTGGTTCACCTCATGGCGTATCCGGCGGTAGTCCACCAGTGGGTTCCATGCCTAAGTCGTTCCCACCATTTCAACATCAAAGCCATCAGCTTTTAGAGGAAAATGGTTTTAAACAGCAGAAGTAAGGGATTTCCTGGTGCATAACTATGTTTGTATATGTGTGTCTACATGCATGCAAAGCTTTTTGTGGGTGTGAAAATTATTTACTTGGTTGCTCTTTCTTTTTTAGGTACGTGAAATATCATAAGCGATGTCTTGGTGAGAGGAAGAAGATGGGAATTGGTTGCAGTGAGGTGCCTTTCTTAAACTATTTCTGTTAATATTTTGCTAGTGGAGAGGGAAAGATAATTATCCCTATTCAAAAAATTGTTCAGTTTCTTAAAGTTGGTATCTTTATGTAATATTTTTAAATTTTTTTGATAATCTTTCTTTTGGCTCACCTTTTCATGCAGGAAATGAATACGTTGTATAGGTTTTGGTGTTATTTCCTGAGAGATATGTTTGTCCCTTCTATGTATAATGAGTTCCGAAAATTGGCCTTGGAAGATGCTTCCGCTAACTACAACTATGGGATAGAGTGTCTTTTTAGGTTCTATAGGTATTACTGATGAGTTTTATCTCTTGACTTTTAATACATCAACCACCCCAAATTTGTTATGGTTGAATATTGTGTCTTACCCTTTCTCATTAATGGAGGAATCTGATTCCAATTGTTAGTACTGTTTATGTGGATGCCCAATACTTAAAATGATTAAACTGTCGCCCATTTTCAGTTACGGTCTGGAGAAAGAATTCAGGGAGGACTTGTATGAGGACTTTGAAGAGCTCACGCTTGATTTCTATCGACGAGGCAATTTTTATGGCCTTGAGAAGTATTGGTAATGCTTTTTATTCTCGTCTCAACATACTTTTCGGTATCATGTTGTTCCCCATCTCGAACTTTGAACAAGTCATTCCCTTCCTATCATACTTTGTTGGTGATGGGATGGTAAAACATTTTCATTGACACAGAAATGTTATAATATATATTAGTATAGATGAAAGAAATTAGAGAAAGACGGTTATTGTAGAAGTAGATCTGTGAAGGTGAATAATCATGTAAAATATTTGTTGATTGATCAGGTCGTTGTTTACATTTTTTGTGATAATTGAATAGGAAGTTATCAGAAAATAGGGCTGCACGAATGTTTTCTCGTCTAATGGTTGAAGTGAATGATGCTAGTTTCAACCATGTCTGCAAATATTTAGAAACTGAATGTATCATTAAGAAGTTTCTTATTTGATAACCCTAAATATCCTGAACTACATAAGGGTTCTTAAACATTTCCGCACCATGTAATGTACTCCTGTTCAATAAAGTTGGCTTATCATAATGGCTGCATTCATCATTGCTTTTGTATTTGGATTTTGTTTTGCATGTTATGTTAGGGCATTTCACCATTTTTGTGGAAATAAAGAACCATTGAAGAAACACCCCGAACTGGATAGATTGCTGAGAGAGGAATATCGGACGCTGGAGGACTTCCCAACCAAGAACAAGTCAAAAAAAGAGGACAGTAGTCATTAGCAGGGATTGATGACATCCTCTCAATTTTGAAAGCCAACTTCTAACAAAGAGTCACTCATGTGGGTAATGAGTGAGACAGTATATGTTGTTTATATATATATATATAGCTTGTACTACTACACTGGGGAAGAACTTGCATTGCGTCTCCAAGGGCTGCTGATCTCTGAGGTTTTGATTTCATCACCATTTTTTGTTTTTACTGAGGTCGATGTTGGGGTTGTGGCTCACAGGTTGTTGTTAGTCCTATTTTTGGAGTTTTCTTCTCAAACTTCCCCCACTGTTGTTGTGATGATGTTGTTGTACATACAAGGGAAGAAGTTCCTACAAAAGGCAAAAAAAAAAAAAAAAAAAAAAAAAAGAAAGAAAGAGATGAAGAAACAAAACAACAGGAGAATACTGTACTGACCTGACCTTGTGGAATTGAACAATAAGATATTCAATTTTTTGGAAGCTTAAATGTTACCTGTAATCCTGTTATGGTAGCTACTGTTCTTGATGCCAAAGTCTGCAAGAATGGCTTCTTTTTAGTTAGAAATTCAATTCAAAGAACATCAAATTCCATATTTGGAGCATGAACAAGTTTTTAGGATGATTCAATCTTTTTTTTATTTTTTATGTTAGACACAATTTTCAGAGCCTCCTTAGCTCAATAATACATTACCCTTGTTTTGTTTTTGTTATGGACTTCTATTCCAATGTAGTTTTTAATTAATAATAATAAATTAATACAATATCTTGTATAAATAGATCAAGATATTAATATAAAGAAGACAAAGTTTATCATTTTTAAGAAAAGAATAAAATTATATTAATAGCATTTAATTTTAGAATATGAATATTTGAAAAAGGTAAGGTTATGTTGAAGAAGATGAACTTTGGAACAATTGTTAAGGTTATTTTTTTCACGGATTCGAGATTTCTAGTTATAAATATATCGAAAAGTCACGGGTTCGGGTTATAAATATTTGAGAATGATTGAAAAAAAAAACATTTAAAAACAATATCAATAATTTATAAGTTATGCCATTAAAAAGTTAAAAGGACGGCTAAAAGCATGATATGATAGTGTGTGTCAAAGCACAGGAGGAAGTTTTTGTTGCAGGTATTTCATTTGAATTTAGGGAGGGACGTGGGACCCCTTCATACTCATTGAAATGTAACTATTTCAAATTCGATTCTCTGATAGTCGCTACTGTACTGCTGCTACTCACTGTTGAATTCATCAATCAAACATGGGTTCAGGTACTGCGATTTCGTTATTACTTTTTCTTTTTCTTTTTCTGTTTCCCTCGTCTGTAAATCGCCATTAATTGCGAATCACAAGGGAAGTAAGGAAACCCTAACTGAGGTTCAGATTATGTTTCCTGTTTTTTGAGATTTGAAATGGGATTGTTTTGTTTTTCTTAATAGTAAACGGGAATAAGGTTTTGGTATTTGATACGCGAGTAATTTGGGGGGATTGTGCAGATGCGGATATGGAGGATTACGGGTTCGAATACTCGGACGAGGAGCCTGAGGAACAGGATGTTGATATTGAGAACCAATACTATAATTCCAAAGGTTTTTCTTATTGTTATATTTTTGGCGTGTATTTCATGTAGATTTTCCTTTCTGTAATCAACAACTGTGGAAAGGGAAAATTTTAATTGCATATATAGGTATAAGAGGTCGCTGTCTAGGTTTCTATGGTGACATAGGTGTGTATATCTGTGTTGGTGCGTAATGGCAAAGAAATGCAAGTGCTATGGCCAATTTTGTTGGTGGTACTGTGGAGTCATTATTTTGATTTAATGAGTGAGTTTTGCATAAGCCTATGCACTCACCGTAAGACGGAGAAGTTTGAAGTGGTTTTCCCAACTTTTCGAGCTAAATTCTTATTAATTTGGTTTTGGCGGTTGGTCTCATTTTTCCACCTACTAGTGTCTTTATTTGTTTCCTTTCATTTTTTAAGTTTCTTTTACTCATGACAGCAGTTCAACATTACTGTACTCATTTCTATTTTTCTTTTTTCTGGGCTTAAATTACTTCTAGTCTTCTGAATAGACTTTTGTTCATTGACAACTTTTATACATTTAATTCAGTTTTGAAACTCTTGTTGTTGTAATAACCATTGTATTTAATGAACTATAATTCTTAAATTTTCTGTAAAACTATCTTTCTGCAATTTCTCTCTCTCTCAATCAGGCTTTATTTTCTCAAATAAGGTACATTCTTCAACTGTTCTACTGATGTTTCAATTTATTGGGTTCTTATGTGTAAAAGAATTAGTCGAAACAGATCCTGAAGGGGCACTTGCAGGTTTTGCTGAAGTAGTCAGCATGGAACAAGAGAAAGCAGAATGGTAGGTATTACATGTTTTCACATATACTTTTGGTGGGGTAAGTTGTAGGTATGCCAGTATTAGTGTTTACATTAAAATCATGTTTCTTTGTTTAACCTCAAGCTTGTATTTTTTAAAAACCTTTGTTATATCTTGCACTTCATTTTTGAAGTTTGAGATGTAAGCAGCCCGAGATCAGAAGTGAAAAAGATTCTCTGACAAGTCAAGGGTGCATGCACAATTAACTGTTTAAGCTGACGTTGCAGTGGTGTTCTAGATCTTATTTTGCAGGGATAGATAAGTTCTTTGCAAGTTCTGCTAACATTACTTTAGCCTAGTGGTAACCTTAAACTAATGGCATATGGTTAGCATGCAGGTTTTGAATATTTTGTTTTTTTCAATTAGGAATTTGTGGCCGTGACTTCCTTTAGGTTTTGGGCAAGTGGAAGACAAAACAAAGAATTTCTTGCTACTAATTGATGTGTTCACTGGAAATGTTTTTTACATTTTTCAGGATATTCTTCTCAAAATTGTCCTAGGGAGTTTTCATTACATGTTAGCAGGAGATTTCCTGTGAAGAATGGTAAAAATTGGATTGTCCATGATCAGCAATGTAAAACTTGTTTCTTCACATAGCAAAGGCATTTTCTGTAACGACATGTGGGAAATTTTAATTTTAGAGAATGCTTAGGAGGTGGACTGAAGTGGAGTGCTGAACCTCTTTCCCTTCCTCATTTTACTAATATAAAGTAATTTATGTGTTTAAACATATCATGCATTTTAAGAGATGTAATTGAAATAGGTAATGTATCAGTATCATGTCCTGAACTTTCCGAAATTATGATTCAGCAAAGTGTTTCTTATGTGTTTTGGGAGACTGCTTTCACTCTGTTTTTGAAGCTACTGGCATAGAAACTTTTGTTTTAAGCAACTGTTACATACTCAATTTTTCTTGTTATCAGGGGGTTTAAAGCACTTAAACAAACAGTTAAGCTTTATTACCGATTAGGGAGGTATAAAGAGATGATGGATGCTTATAGGGAGATGTTAACATACATCAAATCAGCAGTAACAAGAAATTACAGTGAGAAATGCATAAACAATATCATGGATTTTGTTTCTGGATCAGCTAGTCAGAACTTTGGTTTCCTGCAAGAATTTTATCAGACAACTTTGAAGGCCCTTGGGGAGGCAAAGAATGAGGTCAGATTCTCCATTTTATTGGTGCTCTTTAGGTCATGATGTTAATGCAGTAATTTTTGTCACCGACAAACCAATGGAGGGGATGCTACTCGAGAGTTTTAATGTCATTCAGTTTCTTGAACTACTGGGATGGCTATAATCAAACAACTGTAGCCTGAAAGGAAACTATTATAGACTAATTCCCGTAATATTCTAGACTAGTTCCCGTTACTACTAACCCCTACAGGCCTTCTTCAAGATCTTACTTCTAAATAACTGTAGCTATATGTTGTGACCAAGGTTAATCACAATTTCGTCCCCTTTTTTTAAAAGGTATCCTTTGCAGCTTTTATTGACATCAGTTTATGTTCTGTAGAGACTTTGGTTCAGGACAAATCTTAAGCTTTGCAAGATTTGGTTTGATATGGGAGAATATGGGCGGATGAGTAAGGTATGTCTTCTACTCATTGATTTTGGTTACTTATGTAGTCGCTGTAGGGTATTAGTTATCTCATTAATTTGGTTCACTTGGCCTGATATTGAAGGAACTCCACAAGTCTTGTCAAAGAGAAGATGGTTCAGATGATCAAAAGAAGGGTAGTCAGCTTCTTGAGGTCTATGCAATTGAGATCCAAATGTATACGGAAACAAAGCATAACAAAAAGCTTAAGGTGAGAATTCTGTAGTATTTGGTGATTAGTTTCCAAAGAGGTCGGCAGCTTACTTTTAACAGTATTCTTAGTCTTGGGGGCTTGTCGTTCTGCGAAAGAAAAGTTGAGATCTTGTGTTTGGCTGAAAGAGAACGAAAGGGTATGTCCGGTATGGAGAGAGTTCAGTGGATGTTTGCCGATGCCGGTGGGGCGTTAGGCCACCCACCGCCGGATTCCCCAACTCTTGATTCCTCCAAGCAGGTCTACATCTCCTCTCTTGCCCTCCTCAAGATGCTCAAGCACGGTACCGTTCTTAACTATCTGTGTTTTGTTAGTTTCACTGCTTTTCGTTTTAAAGTTGTCGGGATTTTGGAAAATCAGAACCGCTAATAGACTTTCACTGAATCAATTGGGATGTGAGAATTTTATAGACTTCCTTGTCATCATCGTTTGTTGCTATTAACTCAACTGGTTGAAGTGTGGTCTTAAGGAAAGCTCAATACTAGGTATATACGCTGTATTAATTTGTTGTGAAATGCTACATCGTTAGCTTGTTATTGCTTTCAGCTCAACTGGGTGAGGTATGGTTTTCTATGTCATTTGCAGAGTTTTGAAGCCTTGAATCAACGAGCTGTGGCAGTGGTGGTGGATCCTATTCAGAGTGTTAAAGGGAAGGTGGTGATTGATGCCTTTCGTTTGATTAACCCACAAACGATGATGCTTGGACAGGAACCACGACAAACAACTTCAAACCTTGGACATTTGAATAAACCATCCATTCAAGTGGGTTTACTGTAAATGCTTCATGTATTTACTCTGGTTTTTTTCTCCTTTTACCTTATGAGTTACCTCATTTGGCTTGTTTGAAAATTTTCAGGCACTTATACATGGATTGAACAGACATTATTACTCAATAGCCATTAATTACAGGAAGAACGAACTTGAAGAAAAGATGCTTCTTAACCTACACAAAAAGAAGTGGACAGATGGATTGACGCTTAGGCGGTTTGATACTCATTCCAAGACTAATGAGCAAACTGTTCAGGTGAGAGAATTTTTCAACTCTAGAATAAATATACTACCTGCTTTTATGCTCTCTTCTCACTATAAGATTTACCATGTCTGGCGTATGATGACTTTTTTTGTTTTTTGTCTTAGTGGTCAAGTTAATTAATGTTGTTCTTTCTGAAATTTGCAGGAGATGCTGAACTTAGCTGTTAAGTACAACAAGGCAGTGCAGGAGGAGGATGAACTGCCACCTGAGAAATTGGCAATTGCGAATGTTGGAAGGCAAGATGCCAAGAAGCATCTTGAAGAGCACGTCTCCGACTTGATGTCATCCAACATAGTTCAAACTCTAGGTACAATGCTTGACACAGTCGTGTTCTGAGTTAATTCCCATCTGCTCTATCAGTCTGTAGATTAAACTGCAGTTAATTGCAGAGTGTCCCTTTTTCTCTATCTTGTGGGTTTTGATGCGATTCATTTACTGAACTGTATCGTTCTCTCGCTCTTGCTCTTTTGTTGCTAGAAATCATGTAAACGCTGCGAATAATTTTTATATATTTCTATCTTATGAAGGATTAGATTTAGAGTATTCTCTCTCTCCTATTCTCTTTCCATGTGATAGCCAACTAGAGGCTGCCACATGCCGCCTTCTTTAAAAATGTTGGAAATTTATTAAATTTAGTGAAATTATTGTAAAAAATCGAATGTAATCAGTTACAAAATAAAACATTTTAAACTTTTATCTCAAATTTTATTTCAAAAAGACGAGGTTGGTTTTGTGACTTTCCTATCGTATTGATGGCATGCATGTGTTCTGTTGGTGAAATTGAATGGCCACCACAAGTCTTAATTGATCACGTGTTTACGATTTATGCTGTCGCTACCGAGTGAATCGCGGAAGGCAAAAGCAAATGTTGACTTCTCAATCTCCGATGTTGCTGCTGCTTACGGCAATGTTGAAAGCAAATGTTTACTTTCTGGTTCTTTTCACACCCAATCTTCTAAGGCAATTATGGATTTCTTCCGTTGGTAGACATAATTATTATGAAGGACTTGGTAAAGTTGCATAAAAAGTACAGACATAATTATCATCCAGCCGTCTCTTATTGTATAACATCCCAAAACCTATGCTTGGCTTGGGACTGTTACATGCCGTCAGATAACCTAGACTCGATTGAAAAAAGAAGCCAGACGCTTGAACATGAACTTGGCATTCTCGCAGTTAGGATCCATTATGTGGAAGACGTGATCTTCTCCTTTTATCTCCAGAAGCTCCGCATTCCCTTGCCACTCACTCTTCACCAACTGCTCATGATACAGCTTGCCTCTGTCTCTCAAGATGTCTCTCTCTGCAACAATAACTATTAGTCTGTCACAGGCTAGACCTTCGAGACCCGGGGATCCATCAGTAAACGGGTTAATAAGCGGGTCATCGCACCCTTGATCAGATGGACAGACAAACTTCCACCAACCGTCCACCATGGTTTTCCTGAAATGATCACTTACCTCAATTCCTATGGCGTCTTTTCCCCAGAAGTAGGGATGGATCATAGCAATACCTTGAATCTTCAGCTGTTGACTAACTTTTGAGTCCTGGAGTCGTAAAGCGAAGTGATGTGCCATATTAGCACCGCAACTGTCCCCTGCAAAAAACACTCTCCCAAAGTCCACGTAGTCGTTAAGCCATGCCTCGTTGCCACCACCTTGCTTAGGGTGAGAAGCCACCCACTCGAGTGCAGCCCACGAGTCCTCGTACGCAGCCGGGAGTGGACTCTCTGGTGCTATTCTGTAGTCAACTGAGACAAGAACTATGTTAGCCGCGGCAACAATCTTGTTCAGTGAATTATGGTACTTGGGATCAGCAGCTGATGATAGGAAAAAGCCTCCACCGTGGTAGTATATCACAAGTGGGAGCTTTTGACCAGGTTTTGCCGAGTTGGGACGGTACAATCTCGCTGAGAGACCAGTTTCGGGTAGGATTACGGTGTCTAAAGACAAAACATCAGTTTCAGGATCCAAACCTGCTGGAACAACTTCAGTAGTTCCAGCAAGTCTCTCGATGGTCCCATCTGTGTATACTTTAAGATACGGGAAAACATCACGAGCTACTTCCTTCTGGCCTGAACCCATTTGGTAGAACGCAGAGACAGATTCAGATAATGTTGATTTTGTTCTCAAGTGAAGAAAAGAAAGGATATTTTAGTGCAAGATGAGACTTCTTCCATTTGATGGGAGGCTATATATATATATTATCAAGAGCATGGGGTTTGTTGGGTTGTTGACTATAGCGTGAAGGATGAAATAATTTGTGGTTACTGTCACCGCCATGTGAGTGGAATTTGGATGATTACAGAGACCTCCATGCTAATATTTTAGTTCCGCTGACCTTTCAAACAGGTTCATTACAAGCCATGAGGCTCTTGTAGTAGGTAGGATGTAGATATACTAATGAATTATGTCGCATCCCATAAGCCAGATGTGAAAAGATACAGATTTTGACACTCTCTCTCAGAACTTGGTTTTAGTCCAGAAAATGGAGAAGCCAAAATGCCTGGTTTCATACAAAAGTAAGCCTTAATAAATGAGATTTTTGACTCTTGATTTCACTTTTAGGTCGGCTGCGTTTGGTAACTAAAGAATCAGCTATTTTTCAGCTGATTAAAGCCTTTCAGCTGTTTGACTATTTCAAACAGCTAAAATTCTTGTTTGGTAAGAAGATGTAAAAATAGCTTATTTATCCCAATCAGCCGAATGTTGAAAAGCTACTCCATA
>JANTPM010000009.1:27164256-27177203 GCA_025434745.1 Erythroxylum divaricatum
GTGTAATGTTTGATTTTGTTTGTTCTGTCTTGGGTGGCATCCATGTATCCTCCCAGGGGGTATTTGGGTGTTACACTGTAGGCTTGGACACCTCTGTCCAGCCATCGTTCAACATGTTTTGTAATTAAGTAGTTTACCTATTTCACCAAATAATTCTGTTTGTGATGCTTGCCAATTGGGGAAAAGTCATTAACTCCCTTTTCCTAATTCTACAAATATTTTAAAATCTCCTCTTGATCTTATTTATTCGGATGAATGGGGACACGCTCTTTTTTTAGTCAAAGGATTTAAATATTATGTAAGTTTTATTATTAATTTCAATAAATTTACATGGGTTTATCTTGTGAAAAGAAGAGTGATGTGTTCCAAATATTCTTGCAATATAAAAAACATGTTGAACGTTTGTTGAATAAAAAGATTTTGTGTGTTTAAACCGATTGGGCTGGTGAGTATCAAAAATTCAACACCTTCTTCAACCAAACTAGAATTACTCATTGCATCTCTTTTCCCCATACACATCAGCAAACAGAACAGTAGAAAGGAAGCATCGTCATCTCATAGAAGTCTCTCTTTGTCTTCTTGCTTATGCATCTATGCCTATTAAATTCTAGGATTAAGTTGTTCAGACATCATGTTTTCTTATTAACTGTCTCCCAAGTCGCATCATAAATAATGACATTCCTTTTCGTCGGCTTCTTAGAGTTGCACCCAATTACAAATTTCTCATAACCTTTAGATGTGCTTGCTGGCCTAATTTGAGACCTTACAACACTAGAAAACTGCAATTTAGATCTTCAAAATGTGTTTTCTTAGGCTATAGCAATCTTCGTAAGGGCTACAAGTGTTTACATATACCTATAGGGTGAGTATACATCTCAAAGGATGTTATCTTCGATGAGCATGTGTTTCCATTTCAGTCCTTAGATGAAAAGTTTAGGTCTCCTTAAGTCACATCTCAACCAATTCTTCTTCCTTTTATACATACTCAGCCGACTAACTTTCTTCAGGAGAATGAGCCTATTGAGCATAGTGAATATGTTTTTGCTTTGTTACCTAACTATGAAATTGCAGATATTCATAAGGAGTATGGCAAATCATATCAAGAAATAACAAGCAACTCTAATGTCAATGACGAAGAACCGAATGTCAATGATGAGGAGTCAAGGGAGATGGTTACAGCACCGCCTCATTCATCAACTCGACAACACCCCATGAGAGCAAGACTTCAAGACAATATCATCAAGTGAAGGAGATTTCTAGACGGTACATTATTGAATAGGAAGGGTTTCACAGCTATTGAAGAACTAACAAACTATATGAAGCCAGTGCACATAAGGAATGGAGACAAACAATAAAGGATAAATATAATGCACTTATCAGAAATAAAACATGGAGGCTAGTCCCACCTCAGCAAGGAAGAAATGTAATTGGATGCAAGTGGATATTCAAGATCAAAAGTAAAGCTGATGGCAACATTGAGAGGTACAAAGCTAAATTAGTTGCAAAAAGGGTTTAAGCAGAGGTATGGTTTTGATTATGAAGATACCTTTAGTCCAGTTGTTAAACCCACAGCAATCCAATTAATTATGTCAATAGCTATATCAAGAGGTTGGAAATTGAAACAATTAGATATCAAAAATACTTTTCTACATGGATATTTAGAAGAAGAAGTGTTCATGGAACAACCTTCTGGTTTTCAAGACTTTCAACATCCACATTATGTCTGTAAATTGGATAAGTCACTTTATGGTTTGAAACAAGCTCCCAAGGCATGGTACTCTAGACTCAATTCAAAGCTTCAACACCTAGGATTCAATGCATCCAAGGCTGATACTTCATTATTTATTTATAATAGTCCCATGTATTTACTGATTTATGTGGATGACATAATTGTGGCAAGTTCTCCAACTACTGCAATGAAGGGGTTATTGACCCAGCTTAAGGAAGAATTTGTTATCAAAGATTTGGGAGATCTACACTACTTTTTAGGGATTGAAGTGAAGAAGGTGAGTGATAGAATTAATCTCTCACAAAGCAACTATATCAATGAACTGTTACATAAGAGAAATATGGCAAATTGCAAGTCAATCACTACACCTATGGCCAATTTAGAAAAGTTGTCAAGACTAGAGGGTGATCCTCTCCCAGAGGCTAAGGTGACAAAATACAGGAGCTTAGTTGGTGCTTTATAATATTTAACACTGACATGACTAGATATCTCTTACTATATAAACAAGGTGTGTCGATACTTACAAGCTCCAACTTTCCAACACTTGTCAGCAGTAAAGAGGATTATTAGATATCTCAAATTTAGCAATACAATTGGACTCAAAATCCACAAATTTCATTAACATTACTGAGTGCATTTTCATATGTAGATTGGGTAGGTTGTAAAGATGACAGAAGGTCAACTGGAGGGTATGCAGTCTTCTTTGGAGCTAATCTGATATCTTGGGGGCTCCAAGAAATAGTCTACTGTCTCAAGGTCAAGTATTGAAGCTGAGTACAAATCGTTGGCAAATGCTACAATTGAACTCATTTGGATTCAGTCTTTGTTGAGAGGGTTAGGTATTTCACAATGAAGACCTCTTTGTTTGTTGTGTGATAATCTGGATGCTATGTATTTATCAACTAATCATGTGTTCCATGCAAGAACCAAACGCATTCAAGATGCTGGATATCAGTTCATATCTTCGCAAGACCAACTAGCAGATATTTTTACCAAGGCTTTGGCTATTCAACCACTCAACCGTATGAAGAACAATCTCAATCTTGTGATTACAATGTTATGATTGAGGGGGACCGTCAACACAACAGTGTTGACCTATTTTATAGGAACTTTAGCATACCTATAGCATGTATGCACAGTTTCTTATTTTTAACCATGTTTAGTTAGTCAATCTTCAATATTTAATGCATTGAAAGCATTCTTCAAGGAAGTATGGGAGATTGAGATATTTCCTTCTATCTTTTTCATTGCTTTTTAGTCTTTCACTTTCATGCAGACTGGTATTGAAAGATTCAGTTCAAGATAAAACTATGAGCTGCAATGTATTGACCTTTTGTAGTAACCCTTTAGACTTCACCATCTTCTTACCTTGAGATTTTTCTGCTTCAATGATCTGTTGGCTGAAGTGGAGAACCAATGATTTGCATAATAACTACGATTTTAAATTTCAAGCCGAAATTGTAATTGTAGGGGCATATAATTACAATGTACAATAATTACATTCAATGAATCCGTAATTATTGGCGTAACTTGCAACCATTAATTTAGAAACTTCTTAACGAGTCTACTGCCTCCATTCATCCCTGGAAGTAGCCTTATTGTGGTCATACAAAGACCTTGACACGTGCCATCGTTTTGCATCAATCTAACGTTAGCAAGCCCCTTGGATTCTGTTATAGAACACAGTAGTAGTGAAAACTGAAAAAAGGCACGGAGGCAAGCTCGTACAGGTGGAAGCAGGTTGGTGAATAGATTTTATACTGTATCCAACTATGGATAAGTTGGACTGCACAGAGACTTTTCAAGTAAAAAGATTGGATGATAGAAACCTGTTAGGTAACCAAACTATGATGGAGTTAACATACACCTTGTGTTGGCAAAATCCAAGAAATCATCAATTCAGCAGTAACTTCTTCGCTCTTGGACATCGAATCCTAACTTATTACAAGCATGTGAAAGAGACCCGCATGCTCAGCTTTGACACAGAAAAAGGCACACCACGAAAACTTCTCTTTGCTACTTTTAAGTGAGATCCCATCGGATTCCAAATGCCATACCATACAGACTCCGAAACGTGTGATCATGCAAAAGAACGATTTGAATAAGCAAAAGTGCTACTGACAGAAGGAAAGCGATATATGAGAGGCAAGAAAGAGACGAGTTATTTGCATTTTGCAATAACTAAGTCATAGATTGGTACAATCAACGTTTGTTAATTACCTCTCTAAACCCTACTATGAATCATAAAGAACGAATAAATCTAGAAACAAAAAGAACGGTAACCCATTTTTCTTCTTGACTCAGTGGGTTGAAAGATACAAAATCAATCTTTCAACCCAACTAATGACAGATATGAACAATAATGTCCTGGGAAGCTCTATGCAACCGGGACATAATGATGATTATCAGTGTTTTTGAGGTAGAATTCAAAGCCATATTTGATTTCTACCTAATGCTACATGAAACTAAATGAATATAAAATTTTCTCCTAAAGCTGACAGCTAGATAGACTTCTACCTAATGTTCCAGACATGTATAACGACTGAAATTGCCAAGTGAAAACATAAAATGATGAACCAATAGATAACAGTTAGTGAAGTAAACTTTCTATATCAAATGCCTTCTTCCAAAGACGAGCAATCTGATGCAGAATTCTTGGATTCCCCCTGTTGTTATGCTAGCTGATGAAGCATCTTCTTTTCAGTGCTGGGATGTTTCCCTTATTCAGTTTTTCTTTTCCTTTTTCGCTTTTGACCCTTTTGTTAAATCTTCATGAAAAGACTATTACATCTTGTCCCAAACTGATCAGGTTGATGAATTGTGTTCAGAAGTTGTCCCCGACGGTTTTGACCCACCTTGCCCTGCTGCTACTATTACCCCTGTTGTTCCCGTAGTCGTGGTTGTGGTAGCCATGGTCAATGTTGCTGCACCTTTTGTCATTTAGATTGGTCTGTCACTACATTTAGCAAAAAACAATCTTTGGAACAAATCAATAATGAGAAATCACTTAGAATGATTACCTGCTGTTGTGCTGACTACTGGCACTGAGGAAGGAAGGGATAAGATACCTGTAGAACCATAGTGCTGAGGAAGATAAGGGTACGGTATTATTGATGGGTATTGAACTCCAAAACCGTGAAGTTGGCTATTTTGTGCATATTGGGCGTAAAATGGGAAGTAATTCTGAAACATCCCTGGTGTTCCTGACCCCGCAGGAGTGTAGTAAGTTGAGAAATTCTGACCTCCATAAACACTAAAATAATTCTGCCGCGAATGTAAAACTAATCTTAGATGATGAACTTAGCTCACAACAGGAGCAATGGACAATGATTAATGTACTACTCACCAATGGATATATGGTATCTTGTGAATAACCAGGATACCTGAAAAATGAAATGCGAACCAATAGAACAGACGACTCAAAAACATAAAATTATCAATGTATTTGGCATCGAATGGCTAGATAAAGGACAAAGAAAGCATTGACAAGTGTTTATTTCTCTGCATACCCATATACTGAGTAAGGAAATGGATATTGACCGGTCGGTTGATGAATATAAGAAGACGAAGAAGCATGATAAGCATGTGGAGCCACTAATCCAGGCGCCAGTCTAAACTGTCCTGTGCCTGCAACTGCAGTTTTTTTATGTATGAAATCAATACTCTGACTGTTGACCAAGCACTAAATTCACGTCTCTGTTTACTATAGAATGAAATAGCAATTATGAGCTTTTTATAACATGAAAAATGCTACTATCGAAACAAAAAATGTACTATAAGATAGAAGTTGAAAATCCAACTTTCTAGCATTAACCGATTCAGATATTGTTGATGATTGATCATTTACTTTTGCAATACAAAGTTGAGATGAGATTGGTATGTAGAAAGGGGGTATCATCAAAGAAACATAAGAGAGGTTGTAATAGACATGCACCGTGTTGAGGAGGTGGTGGACGAGGCTTTTGAGCGCCAAGTGAAGCAAGATTGCAGTTTGCTCTTCTTCCATCAATAACTGGAGAAGGGTTTTGGCAAGCTTTCATGGCTGCTTCCGGATCCTTGAATGTAACCTATTGGATAAGGCAGCAAAAACGAACATTAACCATCAACATGAGATAGAGGACATGGAGGCAAATTAGGGAGAGCTTACAAATCCATAACCCTTGGATCTTCCAGTATTCTTATCTGTTATAACGACAGCCTCAAGGATCTCTCCAAACTGCTCAAAATAGCGTCTCATAGTATCTCTCTGCGTTTCCCAAGCCAAACCTCCAACAAAAATTTTTGTGAAAGTTGTGTCATTGTACTGTCCTGGATTGCCACCCCCACCACCCACCATCTGAAATGGTCTTTGTTGAGACATCTATGCACAGAAACAAAGAAATACAAGAAAATCCCAGATAAAAACAAGAAAGAAAAAGGGCCACCCCAGAATAAAACCAAGCAATCCCCTCCCACCCAAGAGAGGACAGCCAAATATAGAGGGAAAGAAACAAAGATGGCAAATAAAGCAAGAAGAAAGAGCCGTTTGTTTTGATTATCACATCAATCAAAACACAGACACAAAGGCTTTCCCTTTCTTATCTCTGTCTCTCTCTCTCTCTCACATACACACTCGTGTGCTCGTGTTTATGTTTGTTTTTCTCCTTCTTTCGACCTGTTGTTCGTAGTTTTTGTTTTTCTATCGAAGATATAACTGCCACTTTTTGACAACCACAACTCCTCAGATTCCCAAACAACGATACCCGCAACGAGAATATCATTACTGTTAAGGGAAGGTGGAGGGAGGGGGGAGAGAGAGAATAAGAAATGGAAAAGAAAACCCTCCTTAAAGATACAATTTTATGTATATGTAAATAAATATATACACAAAAGGATGATGGAAGGTAGAACAATTGGAGTGTGGGAGACAGAGATGAGATAGAAGAAGAAGAAGAAGAAGAGGAGAAAAGGGAAGACAAAAAAAAGCTGCCACTGGGGACACCCACGACAATAGTAGGCAAGATTGTCCAAGTAGATATCAGAGGACCAAAGACTCAACCTTTTTTGGCTGGATCAGCACTTTTTTCTCGGTAATATATTATATTATATTAATATTTGTGTTTTGGGATGGGGTGGATCTGCTTCGCTGTACTCAACCTTCCATTTTCTGTGCGCATCTTAATACTACTACATGTCCTGTTGTGGGTCTTCAAGGTATGTATGTATGATACCTTCACCGCCCTCTCCCTCTATCCCTCTCTCCAGTCTTCGACTGTTTGTGTTGGTTCCGTTCAGGTTCAACCCCCTCTCTGCAACTGCAGCTAACCGAAAAACAGTACAGTACAGATAATGGGTGCTATGTTTTGTGGGCCACTTCACAAGCTTCTATAATATATCCTTTAAATTGTTCTTGGATTATTTTTTATACATAAAAATAAGTTGACCAAGTATTTTCTTTAAAAGTGAATAATGCAATTTAAATTTTTAATTTCCAAAATTAAAAGTTTTAAAAGAATTAGTTCTACTGGTTTTTTTTTACGTACAATTTTACCTTCTTTTTTGTCAAGTGATTTATGAGTTTAAAGTTTTAATTAAAACATAATTTAAATTAGCTATTATTGTCAGTTGACCTTTTAATTATTAAATCAAATTTTAATTGAATATTTATATATTTTAAATTTAATTATTAATAAAATTAAATTATTCATAATTTTATTGATAATAAATTTAAATTTATTATATATATATATAATGTTGAATTAAATTATTCATAATTTTATTAAAAATAAATAATTAAATAATATATAATTAAATAATAATAAATTAGATTATAAAAACAAAAATAGAAAACAAAAACTACTTTTTGTAGTTTTCATAATTTTTGAAAACTAGAAGAAACCAAAACCAAAAACAGAAACAAAAAATGTAACAAACAAAATTTTTTTACTGAATTTAAAAATAAAAACAGAAAATCAAAAATATAAATAAAAATATAAACAAGCATCTCAAACCAATAAGACAAAAAGTTTAAAGTTTAAAAGTTTCAGTTTAAATAAAATTAAAAAATGTGAATATAATTAAAAGATATTGTCTTGAATTTAAAGTTTGATTAAAAAAGATATTATTAAATGAAAATTAATTGATTTCTTTTTATTTATAAGAATTTATTAATTTAAAATTTTAAAAACTAATTAATAAACTTATCAATTTTTAACAACAAAAATTATTCAAATAAAATTAAATTTAAATTTAAAAATAAAACCAAAAATTTGAACAGTTTAAAATTTTAATTGTTAAATTGGTTAGAAAATTGAATATAAGATGACTAGTAGTCGAATGTTCTTTAGTTTCAGTTTAAGTTTCTTTCTGGAATATTAATGACAATGGGTTTTTTTTACGTGCGTGGGTTATTTTTAAAGATGCCAAAAATAGTTTCTTAATATGTTGAATTTTAATTATTTAAATTAATATTTTAAAAAATATTTAAAATATTAAATCCTAGAGGACGATCTTTAAATTTTATTAATCACTAAGAATATTACATGAGATTCAAATTGCACAAATAAGATTACTTCTAATTATATGTTAAACTTAAATTTTATTGATACGAGATAAAATTTTTATACATTTTTAAGTGATTATCAAAGTTTAAGAAAAAAAAAGAGTTTTTAATTAATGAAATAAATAATAAAACAACTAAAAATACGTGTCCGCCAAATTTGCATATGTATGATTAATATTTTCATATGCAACATCAAAGAAAAGTCTAAAAACAAAGGAATATCTCAATTGAAAAAAGTTGACCAATAACACTCCGTTTAGTAATAATAAAAATTCAACAAATTAGATTGATCTAGTAGTAAAAATTTTGATTGGTGTAATTTATCAATTCGATTTATATTAATAATTTTTATTATTATAAATTAACCGATGTGTAAATTAACATATCAATTTTAATAAATTAACCGATTTTTATAAATTAAAATAAATTAATTATTTTTAATTTTGAATTAAATTCTAATATTTTAATAGGTAGAGATTTTTTTCTTAAATTTTATTTTAAATTGTTAAATTTTATTCAATTCTATTATATATTAATTTTATAACGTTTTAATATTACTTAAATTATTATTGATATTATAATCAAATGAATATTACCATAAAGAATAATAATAAATCGTAATTTAAAGTGCTGCGGGCGGGAAGCGGATAAAGCGGCGTTTATGATGGTCAAAGCGGAGAGGGTAAGGCGAAATTAGATCTCCGACACCCGACACAATTGAAAACCTATGAAACGGAATCCTGACTGTCGCTACTCGCTACTCGCTAGCCGCTACCACACAAACGGCTTTGGACTTCGAAGAGAACGGTCAAACCTGTCCTGTTCTTGTCCCTATTTTCTTATTTCTTTTTTTTCAATTAATTAAATGACTTTACTTGATCTCTTTTTCTCTAACTTTCCTTTTAAATTGTTTTGTTTGTCGGCTATTTAGGTTGCGATCTGGGGGCATTTTTGTCTCAAAAAGTGTGAGAAGGAAAATGAAAATGAAAATCTAACTATTGAAATGTTTGTTTGGTGAGAAGATGGTCTGTCACTCGTTCGTACTTTTTGTTACCATTTATCTCATGGCCATGACACAAAGTGAGAATAGAAGAAAAGTAACAAAATCATAAACACACATCTCTTTAAGTATTACTTTAATACACAATTGCTTACTTAATAGTCAACGTAGTTATCTCCAAGGAAAAAAAGTACTACTATAGTATGTAAGAGACTTTGTTTACAATGGAATACCGCAATCTGCAACTCACTTTAATGATTGAATTAGGTGGGATGGGAGTCATTTATGGTTTAGTTGCGAATGATGAACAAGTCCAAGTACTAACGGAAGTTTGAACTTGTATGGTAACGTAGTCTGCATCATTCACGCGTAAAAGGGTCTAAATCTAGTTCAAGAATGTTTAGGAGGCTAGCTTGGGGACAAGCAAGTGAAGCCGAGCTGGAGAGGAAGAGCAAAGAGCCCTAAGGAAAGAAAAGTAGGTGTGTCCTACTCTTACTGTCCACATGAGGCCTGGAAAACCATGGAGAGGCAGAGACTACTGTGGTCAGACCAAGCACATGCACTTTGCCAGTGCTTTCCATTATCATCCTCCAAGGATTCATTTTACCTCTCTGCTCTCTTTACCATATTTGTCACTGCCACATTCTGCTCCTACTTCCTACGCATGTACTATTGCCTTTACTTTTCGGCCCTTGGATGTACTTTTGACTTTACAACCAGGATAATCAGACGGTGGGAAGACATGTCTCCGGGAGATGGGACACGGTGAAATAGCGGGTGGTCGGTCCTGCACGTGATCAGTCAACGGACTTCTTGGACTTGCATTATCCATTTCGATTCAGATTTATTTCACAACGTTGTCCCAATTCCAGGTTGTGTTCTAATGTAAACTGACTTTGTCATGTCCTTTTTTTACCGTCTCCTATGCCCTTTTGCATGCGTGTAAGAGAAAAGAAAGCTTCCATCTCCATTTTTATTGAAGAAAAGGATTGGGAATCCAAAGCTCCGGGTTGTTTTTGTATGTAACTGTTAGGCATAACAAGAAGTTAGACCACGGCCATGCCATTGACCCAGTCATTAAAAAAAAACTTTCTTAAACCTTTTTGTGATTTATTTATTTAAATTTATTAAAAATTGAAAATAATAAAAATTTATTTAATTAAGTCAAAATGGTCTTATAAATTTTATAAAGTATATTATTATTAATTACATGTCAATTTCTTTTAAAATAAGTCAAGAGATGTTTAATAATAAAAATTGTTTAAGAGTGATTGAAAGCACTCAAAAAGTAACTTTTTTATGCGCAGCAACATGGCCAACTTGTTTTTCAAAAACGAGCATCGGGGCCAGATGATGTTGATTAAGAATAACGCCTGATTGGGTGGAGAAATTTGCGTAATAGAGAAAAGCAAGCTGCTCAATTAAGATACGGAAGGAATTATATATAGAAACCTTCGAAGCTTACTTTACATTTGGATTGGATCTGAGTGTTTCAAGAAAAGAAAAGAAAAGGATGGCATTTTTCTGGCCAATGACATTAAAGCTAACAGGAACGGAGATTCGAGCAACAGTCGAGAGTTGACTGTTGATGAAGTTATGATTAGGATATGCGTTGGTTGACTTTGATGCTTCAAGAATCAACACTAGCTCGCAACTTCCCTTCCGGGCAATCTTGCAAGATCAGCTTTCCAAGTTCTGAAGTTCCTTTACTCTTATCAACCTGATCTATCAACTCCATCAGACGCTTTCTACTCATAAGCACCTTGACTCTCAGGCGACTGTTTGGGATTTGGCTGAGGAAGCTACTCCTAACGCCGTCATCATTCTTCTCCAGCAGCTGCGCCACCTTGTTCCTCGCAAACCAATCACCAAGCATTTCTCTCAATTCATAACAAAAGTTTGGCCCAACATTTAAAATTTAATTATTGAATAATTAATAAAAGAGATACATTTTGAAGACCTGAAGTGGTCGAGGTCCACTATTCTCTTGAGTTGACTAACTAATAGCATATACGTCACTAACTTTAGATAATGAAAAGCTTTGTAGATTACGTGAACGTTTCAGCTTGCTTCTAAAGCCAAGAACTAGAAGAAAGCGGCGTCGTCGTCGTCATCTTCTCCATTCTTATATGAGAAAAGATCCACACTCCACAAGAAGCCAGACATCTATAGTTCATCTTCAAACCATTCAACTTCATGACAAGAAGGCCATTCAATTTGTTGTACCCTCAAGTTGTATATAGTGGTTGCAGTAGGGCCTAGCTTCACTCTGTTTTAGGCCTAACAGGCGCAATTTAATCTTAAACGATAGTATAATAGAATTGGACAGTCCAGAACTGAGGTCCATTTAACCTTTAATGTGTTGCCCCCTAAGGTGGTTCAACTAATACAAGGTATATAAGGTTATTAATATCAATTAAATAATTTATTTCATATATAGTTAAAAGATTGGGATAAATAATGAGAGAAATGTAGTTATTCAAGTGAGACGAGACCGTAATGATTAATTGGTGGGAAGAAGACAAAAGGGTGAAAAAGCTTGAAAGGAAATTGGAGTCAAAGCCTGGGACCTGAAAGTCGTATCACACCCACATGCTATAAAGCTTGAGAGAGTCAGCCGGAGTGTGGGGCGTCTGAAGTGGGCAATTCTATTTTGTTTTGGGTTGATTCCAAAAGTACTGTCTTAGAGTACAAATTGATTAGCGAAAATAAGTGACACCAACAAAATTATGAAAAAACCAAGAGACTATACAATCAAGTGATTCCAATAAATAATACACTCTTTCAAATTAAAAATGTATGCATAGTAGAAGAGGCTGTCGGCCACCCTATTCCACCTTCTAAATGCAAGGCTTGAGCGTCAGAGATTAAGAAGCGCGATTTCCTACATTGTGAAACGTTTTGCCCGGTCGTAATGCGCAATGATAAAACAACTTAATTGATTCTGAAGTTTATAGTCTACTCCTCCTCAATTTACATTCATCTACTCCTCCTCAATTTACATTCATGTTAGAAGGCGAAAATATGAGTACCAACAAACTTGACTTTAGGTCTCATAATAGTTTTAGGTCCAAGATTAGATCACCAGTAGACAATATTAAATAATTGATTATCCACTTCACGTTATAATTGTAGTTTACTTCTTTCCAATTTCTATTCATATTGGAAGGCGAAAATATGAGTGCCAACAAACTTGACTGTCTCATAATAGTTTTAAGTCCAAGATTAGACCACCAGTAGACACTATTAAATAATGATAAAAACAACTCAATTGATTATGAATTATACGCTCCACGTGACAATTGTAGTTTACTCCTTCCTAATTTGCATTTATGTTGGAAGGCGAAAATATGAGTATGCCAACAGACTTGACTCCATCGTCTCATAATAATTTTTGGTCCAAGATTAGACCACTAAGACGAGTAAACAATACTAAATAATTTTTTGCCAAAATGTTTGGCAACATAGTTGGATTATAGTAATACATGACAATTTTTTTTGAAAAATTGTAAATAAATACTTAATATGTTATCACAATTTATAAATTATTATTTACTTACAAAATGATCATTATTTATATCAAATTTAATAATATACACTTCTGGTTGGGTCGGCTATATTGGATCCGAGCCCAGTTCTACAGGCCGATCGGTCTGTCTCACATCCATCAATCAACA
>JANTPM010000009.1:27186122-27202480 GCA_025434745.1 Erythroxylum divaricatum
GTTAATTTTTAAAAAATTGCATTTTGATCCTTAGATTTCTTGAATTTTACGGTACCGATTAGTATGTTTCGGTATTGTTGGTACCAACCGGTATCGAACGAAAACAACTAACACTGATCGGTATTTGAGGCCGGTACTAATGAGGTCGATATCGTTCCATTATCGTACCAGCCGATACCGTCCGAAATAGGACGGTATCCTAAACACTGTCTCTATCTCTATTTCTTTTTGTCTCTCCGATATCGTACGAAATAGGACGGTATCCTAAACACAGTCTCTATCTCTATTTCTTTTTGTCTCTCCTCACCTCTCTTAGCGTAGTAATCATTGAGTAATTTGTAATAACTTTTGGACACAATCAATTTTTCATCCCTTCATGTCTTAGTCACTGAAACAAAACTCTCTTATGAAGAGTTTTTTTAAAAATTGCAGATTGAGTTTAATCTACCAAATCAATCAGCTGATTATTAAATATGATTATAAATGGAGCTGATTGTTACATATAATTATCAGTGGTTTGATATGGTCAAACAATCAAATATTTTTCAATCTGCCAAAAAATAGTTGATCAATTATTTACCAAATAAGATCCAAGTTTACATTCGAAGTAAAGAAACAATGAGACTAAATTTTTAAATTGAGAATTCCAATCTCTAATCAATTTTAACAAATAAGTGTTCTTTACAAAAAAATTAACAATTTATTTTTATTTTTTAATGTGTGATTTTAAACTTGAATTAGAGTTATTGGTAGACTAATTTAGACTTGTAAGCATTGTAAATGATATCAGAACAATCTTCTATTCTACGAATATGAAGTTGAATTGGTATGACAAGAATGAGGAGTCACGATAGTACTAATGAAGTCGTAAAGAGTTGACAACTCGTAACATTTGAGTTGGTATGACAAGAATGAGGAGTCACGTGTTTTTTGTTTATAAAGGAAATAAAACAAAAAATTAAACAAACACCCTAACTAATGCAGGGATTTACGGTACAAGACTGCATGCTGATCTCGTTATAGTTGAGCCATGATTGTAAGTAGAGGCTCCTACAAGGGATGGCTCCTAGGCTTGATAGTGTTGCGATAGAGGACAGCCTATCCGCACACTAATTTTTTTCTCAATACACGTGCTATAGCTTCACTTCTCATGCGTAATGGAGTAGCCCACAAGTATCTGCCACTAAAAAAGAGTATTCAGTCGAGGGAATAATAGAAGAGGAAGGAATGAGAAGTCATGTTAGTAATGAAGTCGTAAAGAGTTGACAACTCATAACATATTCTTAATCCAATCCCACATTGAAAGAGCAAAGAAAATTTTAGATTATTGATTGGATTTTAATGAAAAAATCAAAATTAAAAAAAAAAGATGGGAAGTAAAAGTTTTTATAAATATATAAAAAGATTACTAATTAATTTTAATTATTTTTAAACATCCTTCTTTTAAATTTAAATTTAAATTGTTAATAAATCAATCTAAATTTGAGACATTACGAAAGATATCACATATTTAATAATTAAAATTTGATGAAAAATATTTTAGTGTTTGTGAGATTGTGGTGACAGAAGTAGACGCAATATACATGCATTTATTAATACTAAAGTTGATATAGAAAATCAGTTTTCAAAACCCACTTGAACGAGTGCATGAAGAAGTTCACATGTGTACAGCGATATGTCCTTTCCAGGCATGACGTTGCAGCTTGCAAGAAGCGGACAGCTCCTTGTTCTCTGTTCTCCAACTTCCGTTTGTAGTGGAAGTTCAATGTTTGTTATCATGGCCTTGGTCCTTATTTGTCCCGTCTTCTTCGCCATAATTGGCCGTCACATCTATTGCTTAACTTGATTTTATCTTCAGCTGTTACAATTTTTCACAGTACAGTTTCAACTATTGCAGAAGAAAAAACATATTCACGATCATATTTTCTGGGTTGAAGTAAAACTTGATGCATGAACCCTCACGTTTCTACATACAGATCTGTAGCTTCTGCTTGGAAATAAATTAAGCAAACTAGCGACTTAGAATAGCTGGTTAGGAGTCTGTCCGTCGTCTCAGAAATCAGACAAGTGTCTGATCAAATTTGTAACAAAAATGGTGACATTTCACCACTTACTATGATCGATCGCTCTAACTGTATTCTATAACCAACCCCGATTGCTTGCCATTTAAACTTCCTCAACTAATTTCTAGTTGGCTTTATTATTGGTTACAAACTAAAAGCTTGTCTTCAAGTTTTCGGTGTCATTAAGGCCCCAAAAAACATGTTTAATTTTGATCATTTCCTAGGAGACCGTTCTATTGCATTTGGTATAATTTTCACGTTGTGAAAATTTTCGTGCTTTGAAAGATGCTATTGATAAGGACAAAAAATATTGTCAAAGAGATAAATATGACAAGGAATAAGGAAAATTGTGATAGTCAAATCGAGAAAACTAAAATGTGATAATCTCTAATTTTGTTAGTTTTTTTTTTATGGTTTTTAGTTTTTAGTTTTTAGTTTTTTTATATTTTTAAATAAAAACAAATATTTGTTTGATTGTTAATATTACCATAGTTATATTTTTATTACTGATAAAAATTAAATATTAAATATAACTTAAAGATAAATTATTTTAATTACTTATATAATATTTATAAGTATATTAACATTAAAAAATTATTTTAGTTTATTAAAATAAATAATTTCAAAATTAAATTTTATTTATAAATTAATATTAAATTCAAATATATTTTAATTATTAAATCAAAATTTATTGAAATTTATATATTTTGAAGATATTTAAATTTAATTACATTTATCGATAAATATTAATTTAATTTAATTATCAAAATAAATAAATTATTATGTTTAATTAAATCAATTTTTTTAGTTTTCATAAATTTTGAAAACTAGAAGAAAACAAAATCAAAAACTCAAATAAACAAGTTTTTGTTTACTAAATTTGAAAACAAATTAAAAACTAGAAACAAACATGTCATAATGTAATCATTGTCAATCAATTATGGAGCTAACGTAGTGTCCTGTTATTGTTGCCCTTATATTATCTATCTATATATATACACACATATCTTATAAATAAAATTAAATTAAAAAAAATATTTTTTCATAAGATAAGAGAAATGAAAATTTGCAAGGGTAAAACAACCACATTCCTCCCTTCTCTTTATTAGTTGGTTATAGAAGGATCCAAACTTACAATTCAATCATTTCATTAGTGCGCTAGTTTGATATTGTTGTGCTAGTAGTTGCAGAAGCAATGGAATCAATCAAATAAATACAGAAAAATAGTAGAATCACACAAAAATTTTAAATGGAAAACTCAAGTGTCAAGAGAAAAACTCACGGGACAAAGAGAGCCTCTCTTTCACACACACACACAAACCATAGGACTAACGAAAAGTATACCTATACAATACTTCAAAGGACCCTCAAGGGGGTGTTTATATAGTAGTATAACTCTAGGGTAGGAATCCTACATAGAGTAGTAATTTGAAATAGTGTCAAATATGAAAACAAAAAAACCTACACAGAGTAGGAGTCTTAAAGGCTTGGGGCATTATCCTAACAAATCTCCATTTTGTCGCAAGACCGAAATTAGGAACTCTCTTCATTGTAACTCCTGAAAGGCCCCCAAGTGTTAAGAATATTTCTTGGACTTAGTTATAGGTGGTGGCTTGGTCAACATGTTAATAGGGTTCTCAGTGGTGTGAACCTTCTTAACAATAACTTTACCTGCTTCAATCCTATCCTAAACGAAGTGGCGTCAAACATCAATATGCTTAGTCTTAAAGTGATACTTACTATTTCTCGTGAGGTGCACGACATTTTGACTATCACAGAAGACAATAAGGACATCTTATTGTAGATCAAACTCTTTCACCAAATCTCGTAGCCAAATAGCTTCTTTCACTCCTTTAGTAGTAGTAATATCCTTCGCTTCAGTGGTCGATAATGTCGTAATGGACTGTAGAGAAGAATATCAACTGATAGCTAAACCAAACAGAGTAAAAAACATAGGATGAAAATGACCTTCTTCGATCATAGTCAGCATTATAGCCAACATCTATATAGCTAATACCACCGGGATCAAAACAACTTTTGTCAAAGACCAAACCGAGCTTACTGGAACTCTTTAAGTAGTAAAGGATCCACTTCACCTTCCCAATACTCCTTACAAGGATTATGCATGTACCTAAATATAACACTAACAACATAGGCCAAATCTGGTCGCAGGGACGGAGCCAGACATGAAAAGTAGGAGGGCCTAATATTTAATTTTTTAAATTTAGGGGGGCCCAACTCTCAAATAATTTCATTTATATATATATATCTATATATAATATTTATTTTTTTAAAAATTTTGGGGGGCCCAGGGACCCCCCTGGGCCCCATCTAGCTACGTCTTTGTCTGGTCGGGTACATACCATAGGATACATTAAGCTACCAATGACACTAGAGTACAGAATGCGAGACATACATTCCTTAGCTTCATTAGCAGATGAGCACTTGTTCAACAGATGATTTAAAATGTGCAGCTAATAGAGTAGTACGGGCTTACGATGAGCTCTACTGAACTTGTTAAGCATCTTTTGAATATATTTCTTTTGAAAGAGCATAAGTTTACCTGCTTGTCAATCTCGAATAATCTCCCACCCGAGAATCTTCTTAGTAGCACCCAAGTATTTCATAGCAAATTCATTGCTAAGTTGGGCCTTCAAACTATCAACAAGAGCCTTACTAGGTGCCACAATCAACATGTGATCATCATAAAGCAAAAGATAGATGAAGGAACCATCAGGGAACTTTTGAAAATACACACAATTATCATAGATACTTCTAGAGTAGCCTTGCCCAATCATAAAAGAGTCAAATCTCTTATACCACAGTCTCGAAGATCGCTTAAGATTGTACAAAGATCTCTTCAAATAGCAAACATGATCCTCCTTCCTTGAACTACAAAATCCTTGGGTTGATGGATGTAAATTTCTTCTTTAAGATTGTCATACAAAAATGCAGTTTTCACATCCATTTGCTCAAGCTCTAAGTCATCAAGAGCAACAAGAGATAATAGTACTGAATAAAGGTATGACGAACAACAGGGGAGAATACCTCATTGAAATCAACTCCTTTACGTTGATCAAAACTACGTACAACAAATTAAGTCTTATATCTCTTGCTTTCAACATCGGGGATGTCTTCTTTCAGCTTGTAAATCCACTTGCAACTAATAACATGCTTACCTTTAGGAAGCTTCACTAATTCCCAAGTTTTGTTCTCATGAAGACTCTCAATTTCTTCCTGCATAGCACCAATCCAATTCTCAGCATCTGCACTATCAATATCCTTAGAATAATTCACAATCATAGTCTTGCAATCTGGCTGGCAACTAGGTCTGTCTTTTAGAACGATCTCGGGCTAACATAGAATCAAGCTACATCGGCGGTAGATCAACTTATACAATGGCACCAGTCTGAGTTTCGTGAGACTTATAAATAAGTAGGACTGTCTCCTTATGGGGAGTAGCAAGGATGACAAACTCTACCTTTTCCCTTATACTAGCCTGATCATTTGTATAAGGAGAATACAACATAGGATCTTGCCCAATAGAAAATATAACATCTTCCTGAAAGGTTACACCATGACTATGATAAATCTTAAGATATTTAGGGTCAGGACAATAAACACAATAATCTTTAACCCCTTCCTGTAACCTAAGAAGACACATTTAACAACACGAGACTCAAATTTGCTCTCATTAATATGAACATAAATAAGACACCTAAAAGCACGAAGATTAGAACAATCAATAGGGTTACCTGACCAAACTTTTTTTTGGGATTTTTTTGTCAAGAGAACGATGTGAAGAATGATTGACAAGATAGCATGTAGTAGTAGTTGCCTCAGCCTAAAACTCACATCCTAACTTAGCATGAGAAAACATGCATCGAACTTTCTCCAATAAAGTCCTATTAATACGCTTAGTAACTTTGTTTTGCTGAGGCTTAAGTATTATGTCTAACGATGCCTTCCTTCTCGCATAGGTTGTCAAAAACATCTTTATAGAACTTAAGATCATTTTTAGTTCTCAATTGATTAATTTTCTTACATGTTTGGTTCTTGATCATGCTTTTCCAATCCTTAAAAGCGGGAAGAACTTCATTTTTCTTCTTTAGGAAAAAACTCAAACCTTACGAGAGAAATCATCCATAATGGTCAACATATATCTTCTACTCCCTCAAAAAGCAACGCGAGAGGGACGCCATTAGAAGGAATATAATTTGGAATACCTTTGGTCCTGTGAATCCTTGGGGAAGAGAAACCCACTCTAGTCTGTTTACCAAAGTTACAATGTTCACATAACTCCATATTACTTAAGCTCTGGCTCAATAAACCGCTCTTGCACAAGATTTGCATAGCTTTCCCACCCATATGGCCTAGGCTGTAATGCCACAACTTGGTGGGATCTTGGTGAGATTTAGATGAGGAAACATTAGTTGTACCAATAATAGTTTAGCCCTGTAACACATAAAGAGCACCATGTATTTTCTTTTTAAGGATTACAAGATTACCTCGAGACACCTTCATGACTCCACCTTCAAAGGAGTATATACACTCAAGACACTTACGTATGCCAAGTGAAATAAGGATATTTTTCAAATCAGAAACGTGACGAACATTAAAGAGGGTTTTAAGAACACCATCATGACTTTTAATATTGATTGTACCTTTCCTCACCATATCACACTGTGCATTATTACCCATAAGGATAACACCTTTAGCAGTTTCCAAGGTGGTAAACCAATCCCTGTAAAGACACATATGAAAAGTACAACTGGAGTTTAGGATCCATTCATCTTTGGATCGTTGTTCACCTTGAACAACCAAAAGGACATCACTTCCTGAACTAGAATCAACCATAGTAGGCTTGGGGGTAGAATCAGATTGATTTCTGTTATTTTTGCCTATTTTTTCAAGTTTATTTTTCAATTTATAACAGTATGAAACCTTGTGTCAAATTTTCTTGCAGTATTTATATATAATATTGACATTTCTACCTCTAGAATTAGATTTAGACTTCTTATGGTTCTTACCGCTCTCTCTCTTTTAAAAAGTTATACCTCTAATTGTCAAACTCTCAGCCTCCTTCTAAATGGAAACATCAAACTTTTCTTTAGACAACAAAACAGATTTAACTTCTTTTAATGAGAGAGTTTCATGGTTACCATAAAGCATGAATGAGGTAGTGAGATAACAAGCAGCGCTACTTGATCCTCATCATCAATTTTAACATCAATATTTTCCAAATCTATAATAATGATGTTAAATTCTAACATCTTGAGAGTAAAGAGATATTTTATGAGATGAAGTTTGTTGATCAGACTCTTCTTCATGTAAAGGGATTCCAATTTCCACCAGAGTCCTACAGTAGTTGTCTCATGGATTACTTCCCAGAGCACTTCACGCATCAAGCATAACTGAATAGTGAACAAGGCTTTTTCGTCTAACTCTTCCCAATCCTTTTATGACATATTGGCAGGTTTCTTTGTCTTGCTAGACAAAGCTTTCTTCAATCCATGTTGTCTGAGAACAGCTTGCAGATGGACCTTTCAAACAGAAAAACTAATTTTTCCGTCGAACTTGTCCATCACAAATTTGGATGAAAGAGACATGGCGACAAGACTTGATTGAACAAAACTAACCTTGCTCTGATACCAATTTGTTGTGCTAGTAGTCACGAAAGTAATGACATCAATCTAGTAAATAAGGAAAAATAGTATAAGCACAAAAAAAATTTACGTAGGGAACTTGAGTGATGGGAGAAAAACCCACGGGGCAAAGAGAGCCCTTAAATATGCACTATGTAAAGGAGAAATCACAAGTATTTTCTCTCTCACACGTACAAACCCTAGTACTAACAAAGAGTACACCAATAAAATGTTTCAAAGGACCCCCAAGGGGTGTTTATATAGTAGTATAATCCTAGGGTAGGAATCCTACACAAAGTAGGAATTTGAAATAGTGTCAAATAAGGAAAGAAAACTTACACAAAGTAGGAATCTAGATAGAGTAGAATTCTTGGAGACTTGGGTCATTATCCCAACAGATATCAATCAAGTTAGCTCCAATAATTTTTTGAATTGGAGATCATAGCTCCTTCTTCTGACTAGCAATCTCAATGTGCTTCATCACGTGGAAAAGAATAATGAAAAACTTAAGGTCAAGCTTGAAGATGGAAAGAGAACCCAAATTATACCTTTTGGATAGCAAACGATGGACTTCTCTTCTTATGGCTACTCAATATAAAAAAGGAAGAAGTTCAAACATCTATTGCAAAATATACTAGTTCTTACAATGTTTAGAGTTCATTAAGACAATAGTTGCTACCAATTATAATTGAAAAACAAGGCCTTCTCAAAAGTATCTATCCAAAAGGGATTAAGACTTTTGGATAAATAAATAAAAGAATTCAAATCAGTATGTGAAAATCTTGTAGATATTAAGAAATTAGTATTCGATCTTGATAACTTTTTTCAGATTGCTCAAGGATTAGGACTAAAATATGAAAACTTTCGACTAACTATGATAACCAAGCCACCTTATCCTACTTTTAACTAATTTGTGCTTGCTCTTCAAGGATGTGAGCTAACTCTTGCTACCCAGAAGTAAGAAGAAAAAGGTGACTAGTTGAAGCAATAGAGGAAATCAAGGCAGTTTTAGGTGAAGGGTAGAAGCTTTACTCCAATTGGTCGATACAATAACAGAGGCTTTATTTCATATAATTCCATGAGAGAAGACATTAAAGGAGTCAGAAAAAAACCAAAAAAAGATAATAAACCAATCTGTCAAATTTGTGGAAGGAAAAATCATGTCATTCTTGATTGCCAGTATTGGTTTGATTATTCTTATATGTTAGAGGACTTATTACAGGCTCTCGTTGCTCTCACTATAAACAATATTAACCCTTTTCTCTACAAACAGTTATGAGCAACAATGCATATTATCAATGATGCAAGTGTGTTACTTAGTCCAAAACTATATAAATGGAATGATGTTATTTATTTTAGAGATAGAAAAATTATTTATAACATATATTGATGATATAAGTGTTAGCAGTTTAAATTTAAATGATGTTCTTATTTTCTCTAAAATAAAGAAAAACTCAATTTCAATATGCAAAATCACTGTTGATAACTCTTGTGCTGTTGAATTCACTCCATGTGATTTTCTTATTGAGGATAAAAACAAGAGAACATTAGGAAAATGGCATATGCAGAAACAACTATATATTTTGGATTCAAATTTTCATAAAGCTTTATATGCAATCAGATGGGGCATTTAATCTTCCTTCTAGCACCAACGTCTTAAACATCTATGTGCAAAGATTTTTCTCTGCTAAAAAGTTTGAAAGATATTGATCTCACTAATTGACGAAATATGCATTTGATTTGTGGTAGTTGTTTATTGGGAAAGAGTTGTAAACAATCCTTTAATTTGAATAACAAAACTTTTTATTTTCCATTACAAAAGGTATATTCTGATCTTTGGGAACTTGCTCCTATTGTTTCCAATCAAAGTTTTCGATTTTATATTATTTTTATAGATGATTTTTCAAGCTTTACTTGTTTATACCATTTTTAAAAAGTCATATTTTTATTCTTACTTCTCAATTTTCAACGACTTGTAGAAAACCAAATTGACAAAAAGATTAAAAATTTTCAATATGATAGGGTTGGAGAATTAAAATCTTTCAATTTTCTTAAACATATTGGTGACTATGGACTTCAACTACAAATCTCATGCCTTGGGAGACCATATCAAAATGATGTAGCTGAAAGAAAGCACATATATATTATTGAGAAATGTTTAACCATATTATTTCACACTAATCTACTAGAATTTTTATAGGTTAAAGCAATTTTTGCAGCTACCTACTTAATTAATAGGATATCATCCTTAGTTTATATAACCAATTTATACCACATGGAACTTGGTTATAAAAGCTTGTAAGTGTTTGGATGTTTATATTTGTCATCTCTGAAGCCTCAAGGGGGAAACAAGTTTGTCAAGAAGACATATCCATGTGTTTATAGATTATAGTCTAATCCACAGGGGCATGTTTATCGATTATAGTCAGAAGAAGAGAGGTTACACCTCAAGGCATGTTGATTTTTAAGAAGACAAATTTCTCTACAAACTAGCTCCTGTAGAATCAAATCCAATGTAATTTGAACTTATTGAAATTCCAACCTTTGCTGAATGGTTTAACATCACACCTAATATTGTTCCTAAGGATTAATTTGAAATGTAATTAGTGATGCAATCTTCAATTTTGAATAGTAAAACTTATTATGATGCAGATAGTGACATAACTCTTAATAACCATAACATGCTAGCTCCAAATCTTAAAAATGATGCACTTTCTAATGTGGAAGAATTGTAAGAAACTAAATCATTGGAAACAATGGAACTAGTTGATGCACATGCTACCATATTGTCAAATGATACAATAAGCCTAGAAGATGTACAAGTTATTGCATTATCAAATGACCACGTTAATAGCTTAAATGGTGTCAATGTCAATAGTAGTACAAATGAAGCTTGTTTTCATCCACAACAAGATAAACCACCTCCAAACATTCATAAGACTATCAATACAACTTGATCCAAGATATGTTACCTACAAAACCATGAAATCACCACCATGCATTTAAGGACTCTTGTTGGGTGGCTTCTATAGAGGAAGAATTGTTCTTCATTCAAGCAAGGCCTAGTCACTAGTTTTCCATAACCATCAAATATGAATGTAGTTGCGTCAAAATTGTTTTTTCCAATTAAACACCGTGAAGATGGCTTTATAGATGGACTAATAGCTAGATTTGTTGCTTGAGGTTTTACCCAAAAATTTGAATTTAATAAGACCTACAATGTTATTATTTTTTATACTACCATTCAACTTCTCATTGCTATTTCTACTTCAATAAATTGGTGTATAAAATAACTTGACATCAATAATGCCTTTTTCATAGAAGCTTGAAAGAAATTGTGAACATGGAGTAACCCTCTAGTTTGTAGATGTTCATAATCTTATATGCCTTCTTCACAAGTCCCTTTATAGGTTAAAGCAAGCCCTTCGAACTTGTTTTGATCATTGGTCTCAATTCCTTTTACACCTTAGTTTCTATTGCAGTAAGGTAGATTCCTTTTTAATTGCCTATCATCAAGGTTCTATTACAATATTATTTCTTACCTATGTAGATGAGATTTTGGTGATTAGAAACAATAACTCATTCATCTCTCAACTAATTAATCAATTGAGTTTGGAGTTATTTCTAACAAAATTGAATTTAAAGTTTGTCATAAAGGATCTCAAATTGCTACACTTCTTCCTATGTGTCAAAGTTAAAGAATTCACTGGAGGAGATGTTCTTTCATAAGACAAGTACATTAAAGATCTTCCTGCTCGCACTGGCATGACTAATTATGCAATTACTGCTTCTCTCATAGTTCTCAAGGATACGCCTCATGTTTCAAATGATACACTTATAGGAGTCATATATTACAAGAGTGTTATTGGCTCCCTTCAATACCTTACTTTTACTCAACCAAATATCTAACTTGTAGTGAATACAAATTTTCAAGTTTTAAATAAATCCATTGAATTACATCTCAGGGTAGTTAAATGAATACTTTGTTATCCTAAGGGATTACATCTAGGTTTAGTGTCTTCTAAGAGCCAATTGCATCTCATGGTGTTAAAAAAAAGCAACCTACAATTTCTAGACCAAGTTCAAAAGCATGGCCTCCCTACTGCTGAGTTAACATAGCTTACATTCTTGTACGTGACATCGACATTTCCTTGTTTCAACTTCCTTAGTTATTTTGTGACGATATTACTGCTCTTTATATGTCTATCAATCCTTTATTTCATGCAATGAAAAAATATATTGAAATAGATTATGACTTGGTCAAAGAAAAAGTGGTCATGAGTAACCTTGCCACACAATTAATGTTATCTTTTCATCAAGTTGCAGATTGCTTCACCAAATTTTTGCCAAGAGCATCATTTTTATTTCTTCGATGTAAGATGGGACTTCATTTACAATACTTTGCCTCCATCTTGAAAGAGGCTGATAAGAAAGCAAAAATTATTGTAAAAGAGATAAATATAACATGGAATAAGAAAAATCGTGACAGTCAAATCAAGAAAACTAACAAAACCATTGCCAATAAAAAATCATGGCCCTGGTGTATAAAATTAAGAAGCTAATGCAGTATACTAATATTCTCTTTTTTTGTATTATTTGTATATATAACTCTCTTGTACCCAAAATTAAATTAAGAAATAAAACAAAAGGTTTTTTAGTTTTTCAACTATATATATGGAGACATTTTCGCATTCAATTTGAGAAATGATCTGTTGAGTTTTTGGCTCCTTTGTTGTCCCATATTGGTTGGAGACAACAATTGGGGCAAGGCTCTTACCTATATAAGGAGGTTGCTACCTCCTTAGTTAATGCACCAAACAAAGTCAAAGATGTGTATGAAAACTTTAACTCTAGTTAAAATCCTCTTTTGAGGTGAGAGTTTGAGAGTTTGTCTTGTGTATTTCTTTGTTGGTGTATTGGTGTAATAGGGGATTAGGTGAGAGAAAAAATTATGTGATTGTAAGAATTTTTTACATAGTGGATTTTCTTCTTGATGCCCGTAGTTTTTCTCCGATTTGTGAGTTTCCACGTAAATTCTCTTGTGTTGTTTTTTTCTGATATTTTTGTCTATCCAATATCCTTGGGTGTGGGTTTGGAAGGTCTAAATTTTCAACAATTGGTATCAGAGTCAAGGTGTGTTTTTCTTGAAAATTCTAAGTATGCTTTGTAGTCGCAGTTTTCACTGATCTTCCACATTAGAAAAGATTTTTTTTAGAAAGGTTCATTTGGTGTGGTGGAGTTTTAGTGTGATAGTACATGTATAGGAAAGTTTTGGCTAAGAAAAGAATTGATATTTAAGAGTGTCTATTGTGACCCACCTCTCTTTCTTGGGAACTTTCCTAGTGTACTATTCATTTCTACAGTAAAATCCATCAAGGCAGAAGAGCACACAAAAATTTTAGAAAATAGGGCTTCGAATCTTCTTAGATTTGAGGTGGAAAAATTTGACAAGATAATCAATTTTGGCTTGTGGCAAGTGCAAGTCAGGGGCATTTTGATTCAGTCGAGGTTACACAAGGCATTAAAAGGCAGACAAATCCATGATATCAGTATAGGCAAATCTAGTGTGAGCGATAAAGATTGGGAGGATCTGGATTTGAGAGCAGCAAGTAGGATATAATTGTGTTTGGATAAGAACGTTCTTGCAAATGTATATGAAATATCTACAGCAATGGAGCTCTGGAAAAAGCTCGAGGAGTTGTTTCAAACAAAGGGTGTCTCAAATCGGGTGTACCTAAAGGAGCAGTTTCATACACTGCAGACGAGGGAATGTACTACAATTTTAAATCATTTAAGTGTTCTCAATGGGATTGTCTCTGAACTGGAGGCAATTAGAGTTCGTATAGATGATGAGGATCAAGCTTTGACACTCATCTGGTCTCTTCCACCTTTATATGAACACATAAAACCGATTTTGATTCATGAGAAGGAGAAGATAGTTTTTCTAAAGTTACTGGAAAACTCTTTTCAGAAGAGAGAAGACTGGGCAGTGGAAGAAATGTTCCTCCTGAAGGCTCAGCTCTGGTGGTAGCTGGATATCGGAAGAAAACTCCATGAATAAAAATGTCGTATGCTAGACATGTGAACAATCTGGGCATGTGAAGAAAAATTTTCCAAGAGGTAGAACGGGCAAGAGGCTCTGGGTCAGTTAATGGAGAGACTGACAATATCATTAACATTGTCTCTATGGATGATGATCTTGCTCTCTAAAAAGGGGGCAAGTACATCCTCATGGCATGCCGCTAATCCCAAAGTTGTCATGATAGAGGATGTGTTACTGTTAGCAGGTCCACAATTTTGCACAAGGGCATTGGTTTGACATTAATTCAAAGTGTATGGTGGAATTTATGTCGATGACTGATGAACTTCCAGGAAAGCCAAACATGGGAGTTGCACCATAATTTTTCAGCAAGATTATTTTCGATATGTGCCAAAGTGAAAGGCTTAGAATTGGTTTATTCTGAGTGTATATGCTTTTATAGTAGAGCATGATGCTATGAAGTATGATAATTCTCTACATTGAGAGTTATGTTCTTTTTAGGAGATCTTCATTGAGGTGGAGCATGGTTGTGGGATCAACCAAAGTTGCCAAGGTGAAGATTGTTGAGTTTTTAGTTCCTTTGTTGTCCCATATTAGTTGGAGACAACAATTGGGGCAAGGCTCTTACTGATATAAGGAGGTTGCTACCACCTTAGTTAATGTACCAAACAAAGTCAAAGATTTGTGACAAATTTGACTTTAGTTAAATTCCTCTTTTGAGGTGAGAGTTGGAGAGTTTATCTTGTGTATTTCTTTGTGGGTGTATTGGTGTATTAGGGGATTGAGTGAGAGGAAAAATTGTGTGATTGTAAGAATTTTTCACATAGTAGATTTTCTTCTCAGTACCTGTGGTTTTTTTTTCCGATTTGGGAGTTTCCACATAAATTCTCTTGTGTTGTTATTTTTTGATATTTTTGTCTATTCAATATCCTTGGGTGTGGGTTTGGAAGGTCTAAATTCCCAACATGATCTTCAAGGTTGCAAGCAATGAATCAATAGTTATTGATCGACGCGATGGGGTGGGAGTGTAATTAAAGAGTGTATTCCTGTCCAATAACTCTTTCAAATTCTGATCAGGTACCCACTGGTGAGAACTTCGATCAAGAGGACGTCCACCGTGGAATTAATTATATTGTATTACCGAATCACCACTTGTGGGCAATGACAACATCCTTGAAGAAGAAGAACAAGCATACTTGCAAGGCTTGCGGTAGATATTGATTTAACCCTACCCCTGCTACCTACCGTTGAACTTGACGGAGAAACTCTACTGATCACCTACGAAGGGCTACCACAGGTGTGCTTTACGTGTGGAGTCATTGGCCACACGCCCAGTGCTTGTTCCCAGAAGTCTGCTGCTGCAACCGTAATGCCTTCGCAAGTTGGATACGTCGGGACAGGAGCGCCTGAGCACAGAAGACCACTGGAGGAGACTCGAGGGCATTAGGAGGATGCGCCAAGCAATTGCTATGGGCTGTGGACAAGTGTAAAGAGGAGAAGACAACGTACAGCGACTGGACAGGAGCACGTTGTGGGGAGTGCTACGCGTAAAGAGAAATCTAGAGAAGGATCCCGTTTTGCTGCACTAATTAATTCACTAGCGGCAGAGGATGAGACAATGTCTCCTGTAAATCTAACAGCCCAAGCAAAACCAGTTGGGGTTGGACAGAGGATACCTCTGTTTAGTTTCCAGGGAACTAGATAGCCCACGACCCAGTTAGGGGTGACCAAGCCCACCGAACGCTCGCGTGGACCCAAAATGGGCCCTAAAGGAAAAGCTATTCTACACTGTACCTTGACTCGGGCAGACAAGGGCCAGGCTAGTGGGAGCCGAGACATGGGCCCCGCTGCGAGTTTCCCCATTCCACTTAAATCCACGCTCTCAGGGAGGAATCTTACAGTCGAAATCCCGACTCATTTTGAAATGATATGTGATAGCCAAATCCTACAGGACCCGACCCTGGGGTCCGAGGAGGGACCCAGCTAATGGAAGGGGTGCAGGACCTCGGGGGCACCTCCGATAACCCAGATATCCCCCCTTTGGATCCCCCCGATCTAGCTCTGGAATCAATAGGCCCGATGGCGCTTATGGACCCAAGCCCACCTACTGATCCCATGACAGGAGCCCCATCGATGATCCAGTGTAGGGTACCTCTTTTTCCTCTCTCTTTTTTTATGTCGATTTTATTTTGAAATTGTCAAGGGGCAGGAGGGGCCACTTTTCTGACCCTCTTGCGTAACTACATCCGTAGTTAGAAACCGAGTGTGTTAGTTTTACTGGAACCCCGGATTAGTGGACTTCGGGCTAAAGATGTTATTCTTTCCCTTGGGTATGATTTTTCCTTTCGCGTCGAAGCGGAAGGGTTTTCAGGTGGTATTTGGCTCCTTTGGGAAACGGATTTTCACATCGCTGTGGTTATTGCTCACAGGCAGTTTATTCATACTACTGTCTAGTATAGATCCCATTCTTTCGACCTTACCGTTGTGTATGCCAATCCTCAAGTGGCATCGCAGTCTAGTCTTTGGACTTCATTATCTTGAATTAGGGACTTTACCACTAAGCCATGGCTGGTGGGGGGGGGGGGGGGTTTTAATGCTAAGTTGGAGCAG
>JANTPM010000009.1:27229695-27259091 GCA_025434745.1 Erythroxylum divaricatum
CTAAACTCCCTTCATATGAAACTTAGCCATACTTCTTAAGTTTAATTTAAAACAAACCTCAGCTCAATTGGACAACCATATCAAAAGTTATGAGTCAAACTCTGAAACCTACACAACTCACATTTTTCCAGATTTCCTCCCTACCTCCTCCCCTTTCATTCTATCACTATACCTACATCAATAAGCATCCATTTGAACCTCTAATTCAGCCATAAGTTCATCAAAACATTCTCTTGAGTAATTTATCATGATTTGGCAGCACAAAACACACTAAGTTCTTTCCCTAAATTTCCATTCATCTAACATCACACACACATCAAAACCAATCCAAAGCATGTTAACAATTCATCTTTTATCAATTATAAACCAATCAAGGAAGTAACCTACCCCCACAATCAAACCATAATCTTTATAAAATTCATGCACACTTTATCACCATAAATGCATCTAACTACTAATTTTAAAGAACATAAGCATCAATTCTTACCTAAGTAAGTAGTAAGCTTAAACTTCCTCAATCTTCCAACTTATCACACCAACTTTCCAACCCTCACCAAAACCCACGGTTAGCACTCTCACACACTCAACTTATCATCTTCACAAGGCTAAAGGTAGGTTTTATATGAGAAGGAAGAAGGAGCAAGCAAGTAAGTAGCAAAGAAAGTTTCTTGAATGAAGGATGGACAAACACCCATGAAGGAAGAAGAAGAAGAGCACTCACGTATGAAAGAGAACTAATAACTTGCAAAATAATTTTATTAAGTCTTTCACACAAGGAGAGATGTCGTGAGAGATGAAGGGAACAAGACAAAACCCTTAAATGCATGAGAACACTTGGCAATTCATGAAGAAAAGGACAAAAACACAATGAAGAGAAACAAAGCCACGGATGAATGAAGGGAGGAGCAATTAAAAATGGGACATTAATCTTTCCAAACTTGGAAAGTCGTAGAAGGCTAGCACTCTTGAGATTAAATATGAAACCATTATAATATGACCTCCCTAGGCAAGTGACAAGTGTCACTTGCCACTTGTCCAGATTTTTATTCCGGTTCCAAATTCTACTCCAATTTCTCGTCAAACTCCAATGGCTTAATTTAATAAATCATAACATCATATCTCTAATTTTTCAGTGCCATTGGCCAGTCATTTTCAGTACAGGAAACCCACTCGGTCAGTCAGTTGGAATTTTCCGGTCCAGGAAAGAATCCCCGAAAAATTTCAGAAAAATTTTCATAAATCCCCAAAAATGTAAAACACTCAATGGCGCACTCCAAATAGTTTTTCAAATACGATTATCCCATAAATTTCACAAAAGATCTCAATTTGAAACCTAAGCCGGAAAATGTCATGAATGCATGTATATCATGTGTAAGTGCAACAAACCATCAATCATAGACGCTATATGCTGTATGTGTATGCCGAGATATAATTTAATACTTCTAACCCGTCCCAAATTACCAATAAACCTTTCGTATGAGAGATGGGATGTTACAAACAGGTTACTCACTGAAATTAACAAGACTTTTCTTACTTTGGTGCCCAAGGTCCCCATCCTAAAGAAGTTGAATGACTACAAACCAATATCCTATTGCAATGTGTTATACAAGATTATTTCTAAGATCTTCGCTAATAGATTGAGAATACTATACTTAGTATTAATAATCATAGTCAGGATGCATATATTCCAGGAAGGAGCATGGGTCACAATATAATGCTGGATTATGAATTATTCAAAGACTATAATCATAAAGAACATGTTAGAATTTGTGCTCTCCATACTTTTGGTTATCTTCATTAGCTGGATATATTCTTTCATATCAACAGTTTCATTATCAGTGTTAATAAATGAGGTACCTACTCATCTTTATCATGCAACTAAGGCTAAGGGAACTAAGCAAGGAGACCCTGTCCTTCCTGTGGAAGTTCTTCAAAGATTTGACTTAGATGTACATTAATGAAAGCTTAAATTTCAGTTATCATGATCATTGTCGAGAGCTTAATGTCACTCAACGATGTTTTGTAGATGATCTACTCATATTATGTGCTGTGACTCTACTCCAATTGAGGTAATCTTAACCTCTCTGCTAAGATTCTAAGAAATATCAAGTCCGAGGTTTAACCCTTCCAGAGAGTTTTGCTAACCTTTCTAAGCAAAGTACAGTTGATTCCTCAAGGGTGATCATTTACGTAGGGCACAAACCTAGCATACGATAATATTTGAGAGACTGAGAGGGAAGAGGATAAAGATGAAGCAAAAGGGCCAAAACAGTTGTCTACAAATGTTCTTGAAAGTTGTTTACGAAAGTTTTTGTTTAAGAAAGGTAAAGTTGTTCTTGAAAGTTGGCACCGTGTACAGTATGAAAATAACTTGACATGTCTTACAGGATTTGCCAAATGAAGAATTTCATCGTGACTTTCTTTCAAAAATTAATACAAAAGATATTGACATTTTAAACTAAGATCTTCAGAAATACTGAATCATAAATATTAAATTATAATAAAATTATTTATTCTTAAAAAATTAATATTTATATATTATAATTTAGATCTTAATATTAAAAAAGACAATAAATAAATTCATTGTTAACCATAAGAATTATTATTTATTGAAACAAATTAAATCAAAAAATTGACTAATTTAAAATTTATACTTATTATATACCGACAATTTAATACCGTCTAATTAATTCTTAAACTTCCAATTTTAAAATAATATATAATCTTTAACATGAAGAGAAATTACAAATACAACGAAACCTCAGAATTAAATAACAATATATAACAAAAAGAGATATTTATATTACAAATAAAACGAAAACTAAAAATAAAACCAAAGTCGAGAACCATAGTCGAGAGTATATTACGTTACACGTAATCAATTTTAAAACTAAGATTATTATAAAATATTTAATCGTCCAATAAAATTAACAAAATGCTCTTTAGCCTGCCCAGCTGCCACATTTCCCTTGTCTTAAAAAGAGACTTTTTGAGCCCACCCTCATGGGATAGGCTTCCAAAAATTGACGGGCAGAGTGACCAAATGTAGAGCCACCCCACTCGTCATCTCAAATTGGATTCGTGTACAAGGTGTCGGCACGACCCGCCGTCTCTTAACGATCATTGACGTGTCGCCTCTCACCCTGACAGGACGGGTTGAAGGAAAGCGAAGCGTGCAGATTTGACTTTATAAGCATACTTGAGAAATATGATACTTTTCGCAGCCGATATGGGCATATTAAAAATATGACAGCCCACTTCAAAGTTCTCTTAGGAAAGCCTATTGTCGGCTGCCTTTTGAGTTTTACCCGTCAAAGGTCAAGATTGCCCATTTACTTGTTGGGTTCCTTTTCTGCTGTTTTGGATGAGTGTATGTTCTGCTTCCTAGTCTTCTAAGCAATTTTTCTCACTCCGTTCTGTTTTTCTTTTTGAGTTTTGATACAAAACATTTGCAGTTTCTGGAGTTTGATTACCATTTCTAACGTGGACCACATTTCATTGTTTTTGTTGTACTTTAACCAGGAGTGGAGGGGCTGCCCATGGTGAAGAAAGAGCCTGCTTCCCTGAATCGTGTACATATATCGTGAAGATAAAGGGCAATCCAACTGAAACTCAACTTTTTGACGTCAACGGCTGAGCTCGTTGCATCTTAATGTGTGGCCGAAGATTATTTCCTGAATGCCAGAGAATGATGTTCAGGAGGTGCTTATCTTCTAATCAGACCAAAAATGGCTTTTTTGTCGAGTCTTAAACTTTCCCAAATTGCCTCACCTGGCCTTCCCAACCTCATGGATCTTCTTATTACGGTCCTCGCTAGGCTCTGAAAGCACTTGGCCCATGGTATGTCACAATTGTGGGTTTTAAGTTTGATTTGGATCTAAGATCTGTAGATATTCCCCTGAATTCTTCTACGGAAAATGTCATAGTATTCTTATCTTACAGCCAACAAAAAGCAGGAGAGTTACCAACAACCTTGACCAACCAAATTGCGAGCGAAATCAGCTCTAAATCCGTATACTCTCCTACTTGGTCCAATCCCCATAATCTCCAAAGGGTAATTTTGACATTTAAATATAAACAACATAAGGTGACAGTAAGTGATTGGTGATTGTTCGTGTAAAAAAATAGGCTCTAACGTACAGCAACATTACCGTCTTGAGATTAGGGTCTTTCGGGGGATGAACTTTCACTTCTGGGGTTCGTCGGATAACAGAACCAGAGAACAGAAAAACCACTCAGAAAGCAAATCTCAGCCCACAATATACCTTTTAAACACTCACTCACTCACTGGTACGCTAAATTTTACTCCTTTTTTTTATTATCTGCTATTTTTCCCATTATTACTACCTTATTTTGCCCTAAAGTTTATTCCTTTTACTCTTTTCCACATCCCCCATTTGATGAATTTTCACTTTCGAGCTCATTCGATCGGAATCTCCAAAGTCTATTTCTGAAGTTGGGGTTTATGGGTATTTTGGTACAGCTGCTATAGCCCTGTTATTCGTGGATAGATTCATCAATCTCGCTACTATTTGTAGGGTTTAGTATTGATTGCTACCCTCATTTTTTGTTACAGCCGTGGTTTTTCTCTTTTCCCCATTTCAGTCGGGCTTTAATAGGATTAGATTTGGAAGGATTCATATTTTTCGAAATGGGTGTTCGCCTCTTTTGGTTTCCGTTTCTCTATGATGTCTACACTAGGTTTATATCGGTGGGTTTTTTTTTCTTTTTTTTCTTTCCTTTATGGTCTGCTTCGAGAGGCATAGAAAAGGCTTCTACCGTTATACCATTATCGGTAGAAAAATGGAGGGCTCTTTTCGGGGCGTCGAGTAATACGTTTTATCATTTTATGTGTCGGGTGTAGGTATATAGTCGTCTAAAAATTGGACGCCATTGCCTTTGCGCTTGGGATGTCAGAGCAAGATCTTTCCTTTGATTAAGATACAAGAGGTTGGTACACGCAACGTATTGCTCCTTCCATTTTTTGCATTTGCTGTAATCTAGTTCTTTTCCCCCTTTTGTGGATTTCGTTTTGTAGAAACGTTCAATCAGTAGTACTGTAATTAGCTGAACTCACTACTATGACGATGCAAGAGTTTGGATTTGGACCTCTTGAAATCCACATGAACCAATGTAAAAGATTTTGCATGCCTTGTCTTTTTCTTCTCTGGTTCCTTATGAATCGAAATTCAAAATCGCAAGTATGCAAATAGTGGTTGTCGCATCTTTTGCTTCTCTTATTTAGCCTTTTCCAGGACGTGGCGAGTGTTTGCCCAACTTTTTGTGTTGTCCTACCCTTAAATTCCTCAATGGTACCCACCTTGGTCAAATTTGTGCACTAGGCACATTTTTACAGGTTCTGTAAATTTATCATGATTAATTGATTAAGCTTGCAGTTACTTTGGGGACCGTTTAACTGCAGCTGTTGGATGAGAGGATCTGGTGTCTAGAAAATCATGAGAGAAGGCACAGAAGTTGAGGAACAAGTGGATCTTGAGGAAGACAATTATATGGAAGAGATTGATGAAGATGTTGAAGACCAACTCGATGAAGATGGAGAAGATTATGCTGGAGATGCACATGTCGAAGAAAATGATGAAGGGGACTATGGTGACTCAAGGACTGGAGATTATCAGAAAGACCAATTGCTAGAGACTGATAAAAGCAATGTTGACTCTGAACCCGTGGAAAATGAAGAAAAACCTTCATCTTCTATCAGTGAAGAGGAAAAGGAGAAGCATGATCATCTTCTATCTCTTCCTCCCCATGGTTCAGAGGTCTTCATTGGTGGACTTCCTAAGGACACATCAGAAGATGATCTGAGGGACCTCTGTCAGCCAATGGGTGAAATTTTTGAGGTGATATCCATCAATTTTGATATGCAGGGATTTCTTTTCTTTTGGCATTTATTCATTTTCAACTTTCTTCCTGGCAGATAAGGATAATGAAGGATAAGGAAACTGGTGAAAACAAAGGTTTTGCTTTTGTTTCATTCAAGTCTAAGGAGGATGCTCAAAAAGCTATTGAAGAGCTTCATAGTAAAGAATTCAAGGTAAGGTGGGCATTATGTTGTATTCTATGGCACAACTGATTTCTCATCTCAATTTGTGAAAATTTTGTGTTGTTGCAGGGGAAAACCTTAAGATGCTCTTTATCAGAATCTAAAAACAGACTGTTCATTGGTAATGTGCCAAAGAGCTGGACAGAAGATGAGTTCAAAAAAGTAATTGAGGGAATTGGTCCTGGCGTGGATATTATTGAGCTCATAAAGGTGGAGCCTTGAAATATAGGTTTTATTTGATTGAAGAATGTGTAGTATTGTGGATTTCTAATGCTGATTATGCTATGAATTACAGGATCCTCAGAATCCAAGTCGTAATCGTGGCTTTGCTTTTATCTTGTATTACAATAATGCCTGTGCTGATTATTCCCGGCAGAAGATGCTAAATGCAAATTTTAAGCTAGATGGCAATACCCCAACCGTTAGTTGGGCTGATCCCAAGGGCACTCCTGAACATTCTGCTGCTGCTGCCCAAGTATGTAATGAAAGATATTAGAAGAAACTAGGGCAATGACACCCATGATTTTTTATATCTACTCCACGATTATGTGCATTTATCTTACATGATAGCCTGGTGATGGTTTTAGCCGGTTCTTTGGTTGCTGACATGGTTGCACCAATAGTTAGGGTTTCATTTGGAAATTGTCCTGTTGCAGTTTCAATATTGTGTCTTTAGTGTTGTGCTGTAAAATAGTAGCTGATTTTTTTTGAGCATATAAGGGTTCTGAACTCACTTCCAAGATTCTTTGGGTGCTTTGACTATTTTCATGGAGGTCTTTTATGTCATGAGTTTCATAAGCAATTCACATTTGCCTTAAACTAAAGGAGAAATGTACTTCTTTTGGAAAATAATAGCTAGACTTTATCGTCCCCTTGAATTAGTTGCCTCACTGTTCTTATTGTTTGTTGATTAGGTCAAGGCCCTGTATGTGAAGAACATACCTGAGAATACCCCTACCGAGAAGCTGAAAGAGCTATTCCAGCGCCATGGAGAAGTGACAAAAGTTGTTATGCCACCTGGAAAAGCAGGAAAACGAGATTTTGGTTTCATTCATTTTGCTGAAAGGTCAAGTGCGTTGAAGGCAGTTAAAGATACAGAAAAATATGAAATTGATGGTAATTTATCACATCTGGCTCATCAATGCATAAGGATTTAGGATTTGTATCCATGAATTTGCTTTCCATCACATTTTTAGCAAAAATCCATTGATTTATGGCAGATGTGCCACTATGGTAATTTTTAATTGAAAAATCACATTTAAAAATTGTGATCTTAAACCATTATATTTCCGTAGACTAAATATACAATTTGCCTGTTAGTATTATTGAATTGTGTGATGAGTTGTTGTAAACATACTCTGCTGTCTACCATATATGCAAGTAATAGCTTCTTTTGTCAAGGGTTTTTCGGCTTCATTTAGGTCTGAAGTTTTTTTCTTAACAAATGAACTGTATCCAAGGTCAAGTTTTGGAGGTTGTCCTTGCCAAGCCCCAGGCAGATAAAAAAACTGATGGAGCTTATTCTTCTAGCCCTGGGCTTCATCCAAGCAGTGCTCCTTATCCAACATATGGTGGTTTTGCTGGGAACCCATATAGTTCTCTAGGTGCTGGATTTGGTGTTGCTTCCAGTTTTCAGCAGGTATTTAAATGGACTTTTCACGGGCTTTTTTACTCTTAGCAGAGTTCCTGTATTTACTCGAATAACTTCCGTCTATCTTGCCTGAACAGCCGGTAATATATGGGAGAGGACCCATGCCAGCAGGGATGGCTATGGTGCCTATGGTACTTCCTGATGGCAGGATAGGCTACGTCCTGTAAGTTTCTATTTCACTTATTTGATACGTAACCGATGAACGACTTTCTTAAGCATTGCATGTTCCATAAATTTTGCAGCCAGCAGCCTGGTGTACAGATGCCACAGCCACGCCCTAGAAGAGTTGAGCGGAACAATGGTCCAAATGGGCCTGGGAGAGCTGGAAGTAGTAGTGACGATGGTAATCGTGGCAGCAGAAGATACCGGCCTTATTAGTTGTAGAGGTGTACGAGACATGTAGTTGTTCCAAGAATCATGAGACATTGTAGTTCCATGGCTGTTATGTTGAGCAGAATAACAAAGCCCTCCCCCTCCCCTCGGTACCCGCCACCTCCCTACCCCAAGGAACTTTAGTAAGATTATGAGAAGAAAAGGAATGTCAGAGATAGGACTGTGAAGTAAGTTATGAATGGGGATGTATTAGCTTGATGAGCAATTCAGTGATGTTGAGATCATTACTTTTTTTTTTTTATAAGCTTTTACCAAAAAGAGATATATCCATAAAAATGTATGCTTTCTAAAGCTACCTGGTGAATGAGGTGCCAATTTGTGATTTATTGGCAGTACAAGTTAAATGATGTTCTTGCAGACAGACAAAAACAGATCCTATGTTCACGGAAAACTTGTACACATCCCTTAATGTCAGAGTAACGAGAAAACAATAGTAATCAAAGAGATTTTTATTGATTTGTTTTCTAAGCACTGTACACTTTTTTATAATTAAAGTCATGGATTTGATCTTGGCCCTCAAATAAAGTAACAGAAAGTTGGCGGACAGAAAGATTGAATGTACTTTTCAAAAAAAAGAAAAATAAAGAGAAAGATTGGGTGTTATGCAATATATGGTATGTGAGGGTGTGTCTTAGACATCATCTCTTAATGGGCAACTGATGATAATGAGGCTTGACCTTAACGATTGAAATCAAGGGGCCACTAATGGTTTGGTGGGAATGCATGGAAGTTGATCTTTGATGGAAACAACGGAGATAGAGAAGAGCTTGGTGTTAACTTTGTCCCGGACAAAATGGTAGTTAAGTTCCATGTGTTTGGTGTGAGAATGAAAAACAGGGTTGGCGGCAAGATAAGTGGTGCAAATGTTGTCACAATATAAGGTTGGGACTTGGGACAGCAGTGAGACAAATGTCGAGTTTATGAAGTAAATGTTGAAGCCAGAAAACCTCAGAGGCAGTCAAAGCAAGGGATTTGTACTCGGCCTCTATGCTTGACCGAGCAACACTAGCTTGTTTCTTATAACTCCAAGAGATGAAAGTGCGACCTAAGAAGATATAAAAACCACCGATAGGCTTGCGATGATCTGGGCACCTTGCCCAGTCGACATCAGAAAAGGCATGAATGGAGGTGGAGGAGGATTTCTGCAGATGAAGACCAAAATTGAAGGTGTGCTTCAGATAGTGGAGTTACGTTTCACAGCCTACCAATGGGCATCTTTTAAAGCATGCATATACTGGCAGACGCAATTGACAACAAGGGATATATCAGGTCTGCTGAAGGAAAGATACTGAAGGCTGCCTACTACAGTTCGATACAGTGTAGGATTCTTAAAATCAGGACCAGAGGAAACACTCAAAGTTGTAGAAGGAGCCATGGGAGTATGAACGGACGAGTAGATCCAGGATGTACCTTTGTTGAGAAAGAATGAGGCCAGAGGCAAAGGAATGAACTTCAACACCCAAGAAGTAGGATAAAGGGCCAAGATCTTTGACGGGAAATGATGCACCAAACATGGAGATGAGACTAATGATGGCAGAAGAATTAGAACTCGTGAGGATTATGTCATCAACATAAATAAAAATGTAGATGTGTCGCTATTGTGATGATAGATGAACATGGATGTATCCGCCTTTGAGGGAGAGAATCCCAACTCAAGAAGTTTGAAGGAGAGACGAGCATACTAGGCTCGTGGAGCCTATTTAAGACCATAGATGGTTTTCTTAAGGTGGCAGACATGGATGGGGAAGTCAAGATGGATGAAGCCAGGAGATTGAGCTATGTAGACATCCTCAGTGAGCAGGCCATGGAGAAAGGCATTTTGGATGTCAATATGTCTAAGAACCCAATTGAGAGAGAGAGCAATTGATAGAATTAACCGAACCATGACAGGTTTGACTATTAGAGAGAACGTCTCAGTGTAATCGAGACCCAGTTTTTGATGAAAACCTTTAACGACTAATCATGCTTTGTGACCAACAATACTGCCATCGGGAGGGTATTTGATACGAAATATCCACTTGCAACCAACTAAGTTTTGAGAAGGAGTGGAAGATACAAACTCCCATGTCTTATTGGTGAGAAGTGCCTGCAGTTCACTATGTAGTGCATGACGCAGCTGAAGATGGCGTAAAGCTGTGGTAACAGAGGTCGAAATGAATGCTGAAGACTCCATATTATGAGAGTGAGCCTAAGGAGGAGGCCATTTGGCAGTACCATCGTGATATTGTTTAAGAGTGAAAATGTTGTGTTTAGATCTAGTCACAATGAGATGAAGGGAGGTTGTGGACAGAGAAGGAGGAATGGTGGTGCGGGGTGGAGAAGATGTGGAACTAGTGGGCTGAGTAGAAGGAGGATGTGGGCTGCAAATTAAAACAGAAGGTGATTTAGTAGATGGGGAAGCATTCGAGCTTTGAGATGGGGAAAGTTGTGGGCAAAGATCTGGTTGGTGGGGTGAGTGGGCTGGGCTAGGAGAGTTGATGGGATAGTAAGTTGGGTTGAATGGTGAGTTTGGAGTTATTTGTGTTTAAGTTTGAAGGGGTTGGACCAGAAGTAAAATGTTGAAGTGCAGGAGAGGATTGGAGAGGAGTGGCAAGGATGAGGTTAAGAGGCAGAATAGCAGAGGACAAAGACAGACTTGGGGTAGGGAGGGACGAGCAAGGAAAGTAAGAGTCATCAAAATGATTATTGCGAGACATGTAGATTTTTCCAGTAGCAGAGGTAGCCTTGATGGTTAGAACTATAACCTAAGAAAATGCAGAGTTCAAACCTTAGTTGGAGCTTGTTTTTGGTGTATGGCCGAAGATGAGGCCAACAGGCAAACCCAAAGACCTTGAGAAAGGAGTAGTTTGGAGATTTATGAAATAGTAATTGAAAGGGTGAGTGGTTGTTAAGAGTGGGAGAGGGGAGACGATTTATGAGGTAAACTGTAGTAGTGAAGGCATGAGCCCATAATCGTTGAGGCAGAGAGGCATGGTGGAGCATAACAAGACCAGTTTCAACTAACGTAAATGCTTGCGTTCAATTGTACAATTTTGAGGATGAGAATAGGGGCAGGTTATAAGATGATGAATTCCTAGATTTTACGACTCTCGGTGAAGAGAGTGGTATGCGCCTTCCTAATCAGATTGAAAATGTTTAATTTGACTTTGAAAGATATTTTCAATTTTTTTGTGAAAGAATAAGAATGTATGTAAAACATCATATTTGGTATGTAAGGAAACATCCATGTATATTTGGTGTAGTCATTCACAAAAGTTACATAATATCGGTAACCAAAACAGGATAGAACAGGGGAAGGTCCCCAAACTTCGCTAAAAACTAAATGAAAAGGTTGAGAAGATTTGGATGACTGATAGGATTGAATTATCTTACATTTTTGTATGTATTTTCATGTGACAATCCTATTCTCAAGATGAAATACTTAAATTGTGTTTAATTTTTGTTGACTACTAGGTTGGATATGATGATATATTTGAGACCAAAAAGAGAAGATGTTCAGAGCAAATTGGAGCATAATCGAAAAAAAAAAAGTATAAATTTTGGTGGTTGTGCTGCGTTTCACGCAGCAACGCATGCATTACCTCTGCGTCTACGCAGCGTATGCTGCATTTAAGCAGCTTCCAAGGCACAAACAGAATGGAGGCGAGAGGGTTTTAATGGGAAACTATGTAATTTGTTTTGTCAATGAACAGTGTCGGCGTTGGAGGAATATAACGTGGGCATGGAAAGGAGACAGGCGCGCAGCATAGTGAGTGAGGGACTAGCCCACTAAAGTGGAGGCAGCAAGCAACAGCGGACCAAAAACCATCTACATTTATTTGTCCCATCGTGAATAGTGAACAGTAAAGAGAAGAGAAAGGCTTGAGAGTGCCGAAACTATGGGAGATGTGACTTCTGTTTGGAGCATGAAAATGAAGACGGAAGGCTAGTTTCTGACGCCGGTTCAACTGGAATATCGACACCAAGTCACGGTTAAACTATTTCTATCGTTTTAAAGTTGTAATTTTCTTTCGGATTGTTGTATTGTTGGTATTGATTTGGATAGTTTTGGGATTAATAATCTTTTTGAAACCCACAACGGTTTCAAAAAGATAGGACAGAAGAATAGAGAGGATCAATTGGTCCTGTTGAAAGTATCGAGAAAAGGAAGGTGTTGCATGCCTTGGCCCCTCCAATAAGTCAAAAATTGTTAGCTATTAATTGCATGCCTTGACCTCCTCTACTAAGTCAAAAAAAGATGGCCACCGTTTAGAATTTGTCATAGATACATTATTTTCTTTGTGCGCATGACATTGTTATCAATTGATGAGATCGCACACAGATTGAAGAAATTTTGGATAGAAGCTTGGGTCTTCAGCTATAAATAGAAGGCATGGTTTGAGACATAAGCACGCCATTTCTTCCTCTCCTTCAGTCACCAAAACAGCACAAATCCTCTCATCCTTTCTCAGTTATTTTCTGTATATTTGATGAGTTTTAAAAGCCTTTAGTTTCATCCTTTGTACTTGTATACATTCTCCACATATTAGTAAAATTGTTCATCCTCTGGTCGTGGACGTAGGTCATATTGATCGAATCATGTAAATCTTTGTGTTTTGCCACATTTTATTTTGTCTATCTTTATTTTTGTTACTATTTTTCGGGATATTAAATTCAACCGGTATCCGATCCAAGGGCACTTACCTTAACAAACTGGTATCAGAGCTTCTCCTATTGGACTAACTTACCGTATGCTTTGTGGTTGCCATTAAGGTGGACCCTCCACATCAGAAAGTAACTTAAATTTTTATTGCGAGTCTAGACGAAGCCCACTGTCTCAGTTTTATCTTGTGGGGCCCACTGTCTCAGTTTTGTAAACAGAATTCAGTTTTGCTTGTGGGGCTCACGTCCCGACTTTACCTGTGGGGTCCACATCCAGTGTTTTTGTGGGGTCTACTATCCCGTTTTATGAGTGGAGCCCACATGTAGAAAAATAGTCAAAATATCAATTTTTTAACCATCATGATGATAACAATTCCCAGCTTTCAAGTCAGTATTTTGAATTGTTCTGCTTACACATTATGGGATGTCTCTGGTCTCATGTTTGGTTATTCTGCCCATAGGTGTTGGCCTTACATGAGATTTTGAGATGTGTACAAAGGCATTAGATAGAGGAAAGTCGTTGCTTAAATGATCTATTTGCCCACTGGTGGTAATGTCATGAGAGTTGATAATTTGTACTCTGATCACTTTTATGTGGAGGTCTAGTTACATATATTATGTATTTAGCCCACAGGTGTTTTATAATATATGTGATCGGATTTTTAGTAAAGATATTATTTAATGACTTTGAGTATCGTTGCTATCCTACATTTGTGCTGATTTAAAGATTATCATCTTCAAGTCACCTTTTCAGTCAACAAAATCAGCGTCACCATTAAAACCCAGGTCGGTTTCAATACAAAGAAGTGGACAGAGAATGTATTGAATGTTATGGAGATAGCTGAGGTTGATATGACCATACGGACAGATAGGCCATCTCCCTTTACATTTATGAACTAGAAAACTCGTAAAGCAGCCTATGAAACCTAGGATCGGTCTAGCATATTAAATCTAATGACCATTAAGAAATCTATTCCTAACCATCTATAAAGTGGACTTTCGAACACAGACATAATGAAGGAGTTTCTTGATAATGTCTCCCAAACGTATACAGTCTCATCTACTATTGAGATAAGTGCTTTGATGAAATAATTATTCTCCATACGGTATATGGGAGAAAAGGGGAGTAATGGAGTACATATCAAGAATAATTCACCTTTACAGTAGAAAAGAAGATGTTGGGACTTCAATGCCTTGATAGCCCATTGCGTTGCTGAGGAGGAAAAACTCAAGTTTGCTACTCCTACAACCCTTGAATCAGCTTAAGGGAAGACAAAGAAGAAGCCCGCTAAATCCAAAGGTAAAAAATTCAAATCTTCTCCATATGATAAAGTTGGTCAAACCAGTGCTGATAAAGGTCCTAGGGACATTAAAAAAACCAATAGTATGAGGTTTAAAAGGAAAGACTATGACCATCAGGTTACTCATTGGCTTGTCAATTATAAATCTAACTTACGATAGTCGTATTAAGTACGTGATGGCTATTTAGTGGAACATCTAATCATTGTGCTTCCACAATGTAGTGGTTCATATCCAGGATAAAGCCAAATAAAGAGAAGGAGAAACTGATGGTTCATAGCAATGAAGAAGTGGAAGTAATATCTATAGGGTATGTATATACTGAAACTTGTTGTAAGGTTCATTTGTGTTTTTACACGACACATTTTATATGTAATCTTTTAATCAATTTTGGACAAAGAGTTAATGTTTTATATTTAATACTTCTATTATACAGTTGTTTAATGCAAAACATAATGGTACAACCTTCTTGTCATATGGTTTGTATAGAATGTGTCTTACCCCAAATTAGATAAATGCTTCTTCGTATCTTACTAAACAAGTTATGAAATGAAGGACCGTGATGAATGAGAAGTCATACATGGTGTAGCATAAAAGTTTAAGCCATATTTCCAAAGCTAGGGTTAAGATATTGATCAAGGAATGCATTTTTCAATTCTAGATTATGATGATCTGAGAACATGTGCTGGCTGTTGCAGGGGTAAGTTAACTAATAAGGATATTAAGATCAACTCATGTTTCTGACTTGTTGAGTCTGATACATAAAGATATCGGTAGACCTTATACAATTGCATTTTGTAATTCTAAATGTATTATGACATTTGTTGATGATTATTCCCATCACAGGGTCTTAGCATTTAAAGTTCAATTAGTTGGTCATAAAGGTGTTGATACAAAAAGATGACATTAAGGTTTGGAGCATTTAAAGACTGAGAAACTGTAAGTCGATCCTTTGACTAAAGGACTTCGCCCACTTTTGTTTCTGACACAAGTATACAGTATGAGTGTTTTGACGTCCTTAAGCACTATTAGTTAGGGGATCGTTATATTTGCTTCATGTACATTTGTATATTTTGATGTATTATGACAGTATGATGGTTCATCGATAAAGATGATCATCATTTATCCTTAGTAATACGTGTTGTCATATATTGTCATAATATGTATAAAAGTTTGAAGATTTGTGTCGATCTTAAGCATTTAAAGGTCATTGGGCATATATATAGATTAACCTTGTGCCTATTTCATTTATACGCATACAATTTTAGTATGGATATCCATGAATTTGACATGATATAAGGGGATATAAGTTTTTAATCCCATAAAGATTCTCTAATGCAGTTTAATATTCAATTGGAGAACATAAAGGTTTTCTCTAATGCTGTTTAACATTCGGTAAGAGAAAACAGGTTTTCTCTAACATTGTTTAGCATTCAATGAGATAAAATAGGTTTTCTCTGATTCTATTTAACATATGTAGTTTAGCATAAAGTTGAAAAAACCGAGACTTACAAATGAAGATGATATAATTTAGATCATAAAGGTATCATCCAAGTTTGTCACATTCTATTTTTCTATTTATGTTAGTAGGTATTAGGCATACGTGATTGTTTTAGATCTGTGTCGCATATGATATATGCATTTGATACTTTTCGGTATCGAAAGCTTTATATAACAGAATGATGGACTTTCGTTATCTTTGGATCAAATGTTTTATTTTTAAAACTTAGTTGACTAATATGATGGTGTGACTTAACCAAGTTTTTAAAATGTTTTTTAAACTAGAGTTAAAATTGCAATTAATGATTGTCCAAAGGTGAGAATGTTTGACAATTTTGTACTTTCCTATGAAGCTGGACAACTATTAATTACTTTTTTATTTTTAAAAATAAATTATCAGTTAAGTTACGTAATTTGATCAAGATAAAGATAATAAAGTGATCCAATAAATGATTTAGATTAATGAATCGAATTCTGGGTGAAAAATAGATCTCAATTAATGTGGAGCAGACTCATATCGGCCTTGTGATAGGAAAGTCCGATATGGAAGCTATATAAAGGTTAAGGTCTCTTAGAGTTGTCCATATCAATCGTAAGCGTAAGGAATCATTGACCAGTTAAGAGAACTTACGTATTAAGAAAACTGTAGAAAGTCCTAAACCTCATGTCGAAAAACACTTTCTGTAAAAGTCCTGAGAGATTCGTGATCGTTTGGAGCTCGAAATCAGCATCGAAATCAAAGATGAAACCGAGATTAGGAATTTTGCATTATTTATGTTTTTAATCTTTTTGTGTAGATCCTTGGTATGTAATAAGGTCTACTATATATTACATCAAGAGCATGTCATAAAGATGAGAAGGTGGTGTGATTGAGAACTTGACCCACAACGATTTCAGAAAGACAGGACAAAAGAATATAGATGATCAATTGGTTCTATTGAAACTATCGAGAAAAGGAAGGGTTGAGAGTACCATTTAGTAAGCGCTCTAGAGGAACAGATATGGGGCCATCTATGTAGCCAAATAGTTGTTGGCCATGAAGATAAGGGAGCATTTGAGCTTTCTATAGCAGGAAGTTATCATTGGTAAGTTTGATGGAGACAAGATGAGATAGAGATGAGAGAGAGGGCAGTATATGTGGTGAAGAGAGAGGAAAGGAGGGATTAGTTTGAGAAGACGAAGATTCTGCGGCGATTAAAAGCTTCTGGTACATTAACAAGAAAATGATAGTAATCAAACATTGATTTGTTTTCTAACTTTTACATAAGTATCGTACACTTTTTTATAAAAAAAGTAAAGTCATGAATTTAATTTTGTTCAATAGAATAACAAAATGTTATTGGAGAGAAAAATTGGGTGTTATGCGATCTATAGTTTGTGAGGGTGTGTCCTGACCCTTAGCATCATCCAAGGCAGAACAGATGGAAACTTGTAAACTCGGGTGACAATTAAGGCGAGCAGCTAAAATGACACGACACCGGCAAGGCAACTAAAATTATAACTCAATTTACGGTCTTAATTTAGGTTGTCAGCCACGAAAATGGTAGCAGTGGACAATACTCATCACAAAAACAAACAATAATACCCATCTTTACTCGTGTTTCTTGTGTTTAGCAGTGAATAAAAATGAAGTCAATCAAGAACCCGATGTACATCAGTGCAATTGTTTCCGAGAAAATGGAAAGAAATCATCCAGTACGTTCACTTTTCTGGGAAAGATCGTTAAGACGCTTCTCCAGTTGGTCCAATCGAATACTCCAATCCCTCTTTATGCACAAAGGCCTCACGTTACCATAATCCGTGTTATTATCTTCTTCTTTCCTGTTTTCTGCTGCCGACAAAACCCTTTTCTTCTTACCCTTTTTATCGTCGTTTCGCTTGTTCTTCTCGCTGGCCGCTTTCTGCATAGCCCAAAGCACATCTAATCCACTTAGTCCTCCACTTTCTTGCTTGGGAATTTCTGGCTTATTCGTGCCTCGCTCCTGTTCCTTTTTCTGCGGTTTCTTTTTGGGGGCTGTCGAAGCACGTTCGTCAGATGGCTGAGATCTGGCTGAGAAAACGGCCGGAAAGAGAAGTCCGGTGGGTTTGGTAGCGACAGCAAAGGGTCGTGGTGGTAACGGAGACATAGTCCACATAGTTCCGAGGGGTACGGTGGAATGCGTTGTACATGTAATAGTCAGCTGTCCTCACTTGTCACTCGTGTAAATAAATAGCTAAAATTTATAAAATAAGACAAGAAAACAGAAAAAAAGGACCGAGGATCGGTCCCAACGGCCAGACTTGATGGTTAATGTTTTGGCCATAGGTTCCAATTCAATCTTCGATTAGATCGCATAGTACGCTAAAGACAAATATTGTCTGAACCTAACCGTAAAGTAGAGGGGGGACTGGTTACACGGTTCCAACTTCCAAGTTCTTATATCGTGAAGAAGAAAATGAGAGGCCTAGTGTAGTGACCACAACCTTTATGAGAAGTCTGTCCCTAGACATCAGCAGCGAAAGGCAAATCCAAACTTTGCTTCTTCCTTTTCCATATTCCCTACCTCTTTGTCATATAGCCGCGTGGAGGCTGTGGCTAAAGTCGTAAGTAAGAAAAGTTTGGGTCTTTTGGTTTTCTTTGGAGTTTTCAATTTTTATTTTCGGTTAAATAAAAATAAAATGTTATTTGGTAATAGTTATATTTTAAATAAAATTTAAAGATATCTATCTATGGAGTCTTAGAATGGGTCTTTTTCTTGGTCCATACATATACTCGAAACGGTGATATGGGATATTATCAGCAGGAAAAAGGAATAAGTTCAATTTCTAATATTAAGACAAAGAAAAAGTTGTGACTCGTGAGTCGTGATCAAACAAATTGTTGCCACCTAAGCACGCTGAACTTTAACTGGATATCTATCTATGGAGTCAAACCAAGGGTTGCCCTTTGACTCACCCTCTGGAATGGACCTCAGGGCTTTCCACACGGCACTGTTGCACTTGAAACCCGACCCGAATGCAATTTGCCAGACCCGGTGCCCGCGGGAGACCCGACCCTTAGCCTCCGTGTAGGCCAATTCGTACCACAGGGAACTACTTGACGTATTGCCAAACCTGTGCAGCGTCATTCTCGATGGCTCCATATGCCAATCACTGAGGCTCAAATTCTTCTGCAACTCGTCCAAGACAGCTCTGCCACCAGCATGTATACAGAAATGCTCGAAAGCACGCTTGAAATTGGGTATATAGGGCTTTACTTTAGCTTTCAGGACTTTTCGTTTCACGAGCGTGACGAAGAACATGAACTGTTCACTTAATGGCAGCACCAGAGGGCCCAGTGTGGTTATGTTCGTCTTCAATGCGTCTCCAGCAACAGCCATTAATTCACGGGCTAAAGACACCCCTATTGCTCCTCTGTCATCCTCTCTCTGATAAACACACTGATAGTTCTTGTCATCGGAGCCTTTGTGGGTCCGAACTGTGTGGACCAGCTCATACTTGGACCGAACCTTGTCTCCTGGCTTGTTCGAGAGGAGAATAGCAGCACCGCCCATGCGAAATATGCAGTTGCATAGTAACATAGACCGATCATTTCCAAAGTACCAGTTAAGTGTTATATTTTCTGTGCTCACTACAACTGCACAAGACTTGGGGTTTGCTTTGAGTAGGTTTTTAGCGAGGTCGATGGAGATAAGACCTGCACTGCAACCCATGCCACCCAGATTGTAGCTTTTGATGTCAGTTCTAAGCTTGTAGTGGTTCACTATCATGGAGGAGAGAGATGGGGTTGGATTGAATAAGCTGCAGTTCACAACAAGTATGTCGATGTTGCCAGGTTTAACGCCAGTATTAGCGAAAAGCTCGTCCAAAGCACCGAACATAACTGCTTCGGCCTCGGACCGGGCTTCGCTCATCGATAGATTCGGAGGGTTAGAGGTTATTCCTTTTGGGAAATATGTTTCGTCTCCTAATCCGGACCGGCTCGCAATACGCTTCTGGAATTGAATGGTTTCCTCCTCAAAAACGCCGGTTTCTTCTGTCAGTTTCAAAAACGAGTCAACCGACATCTTACGTTCATCTTCCGGTTTGTAACAAGCGAAGTCGACGAGGTAAACCGGTCTGGACCTCTTGGCCCAGTACAGGCTGAAAAGGAACAGTAAAACTGCTGAACCGGCGAGTCTTGTGGCGGCGTCAATGTCTTGTAGTTGTAGGGACCGGGTCTTCCACACATCGTAAACCCGGTTCAGTTCTAGACCGGTGAACTGGACCAGTGTGGCCGTGAATAAGGGTAGCATTGTGAGAAACAAGAGCAAAGTGGCGGGGTTACATGAGTAGCCATAGCCTAACTTCACGTATTTGAGCTTAACCGACTGTAAAAAGTCAGGCAGACGACGGCGGATTTTTATGACGGCGGAGGAGGCGTCCTTGAACGCCATCTCAGCCGTTAGCCTCTCCTCATCCATATCTATGCTGTTACTACCCATGATGAGCGTGTAGGTATGTCCCTCTCTCTCTCTCTGTTACGTACTCTCAAGCTTCTTTCTTTGTTTTGCTCCTCTCTGGTTCTCTGGCTTGTCGGAAAAACAAGGGTGTGTTTATTTATAAACAAGAGTCAAGGAGAAGCTGAACAAGATCACCTTCCAAGGAATAACAAATGCCGAATTGAAAGAAAGACTACACGTTTCATATGGATAAAGGGAGACATCTCACCGACATTTCAACCTCAAGAATGGAGAGACTGTTCCACTAAACTTTGTATATTAACCGCTGATTCGTATCTAAAATAAAAGTTGTCTAACAGAGAGAGATGTACATTTATTAATAAAATTAATGAAATATTTTGATATATTTTTATTAATGGTGTAATTTATATAAGAAAAATTACATGTTGAATTATTTTAAAAATACAGTTTGTGTAATTAAGATGTAAGAAAAATTAAAAGATAATTTTAAAAATAAGATTATAAACATGCATAAAAAATTACCAACAACTCTTATTTTAAATAATTAAAATGCCTTTAAAAGAATATTCATTTTGGATAAGAAAAATAACATAAAAGCTGGAATGATAGTCCTGGAATTTATGGCGAGTAGTTCCAAGAATGGCTGGATAGCTCAACCACCGTGGAAATAAAAAATTTCCTCTATTTTGTAATTTCCCCTTTTAGTATTAAATTCATTAACAAATAAAGTTTCATTAATAAATGCTACTTAAATTGAAATTTTAAATTATAGACTGCAACTAATTATGATACCATTGTTATGATCATCTTATTAATTATAATTACACTCATATTACTCATAATTATAATAATTTTATCTGTAATTATTATAATAATTTATAAATAATTGTAAATATTAAACCTGTTGGTATTAATAAAAATGTCAGAAAAATACTACGTATTACAGAATTTCCCCATATTTTATATTTTAGCGAACTTTTAATTAAGTAATTATTGTTTTTCTAGTTACTAAAAAAAATTATTTTAATGATGAGTTTTAAGTTTTAACATTGGTCATAAAACAAAACTAAGCTTATTGTCTTGAGGAATGAAAATGTGTGTGTTGACGACGTGTTTTAACATGGTTCGTGGAACAAGAGGATAATTAGCTGTAGGCTGCGAATTAGGCCGGTCGATTTAGGTGACTGGTTATGGAGAAGCAGTAAATGAAGTCACGAAGGTGCCGTGGCCGTTGACCGGTCCTAGCCTCTATTTCACCATGTTGGCAAATCCAACCACGTGTGGCCAAAAGGACATTGCCCGAGGGGAAAATATAAAATCAATAACAAATGAAGTTGGGACCTTATTTAGAAATGGGGAGGATTCGGACCTTTATCTGGCTGATGATTCAGGGAAAGCTTCTGACTAACTCACAATGAGTAATTAGACGCCTTATCACGAATGCTCGCTGTCATTGTTGTAGGCAAGAAGAATCTACAATTCACGTCATTCGAGACTATCTGCGCGCGCAACTATTCTGGAGGTCATTTCCCCACGAGATGGTGACCACGACTTTTTCCAACAGGATGTGCATAGCTAGGTGCTTCATAACTTGCGTGTCCCGTCCCAGCGACACTTCGAAGATTGGGCTACGAATTTTGGAGTGACTTATTGGTTTCTTTGGCAATGGCACAACCGCAGTCTCTTTGAGACCGATTTTGTTTGGCCAATCAGGGGCACTCACATCATCTTGGCCTATGTTGCGGGGATCAAGACAGTGCGGACAGCAGAGAGCTGCATTTTACAACACCCGATTGGACCTGTAGGCACTCTCATTGGTTGGACCAAGCCTCCGGAAGGGTGAGTTAAAATCAATTCGGATGGGGCCACAAAAACTGGCGATACTTTTGCTACAGCTGGCGGACTTATTTGGGATTGTCATGGGAGGTGGCTCAACGGTTTCCTACACCACATAGGATGGGGATCTTCCCTTACTGCGGAACTCTGGGGAGTCCATTTTGAACTCACTTTAGCTTGGACGCTTGGGTATCGACGGGTCATTATGGAAGTTGACTCACTCGAGATTATTAACATCATATCCTCTTCCAGTCCAGTTTTCACTGATGATCTTCTTTTGGTGACAGGTACTCGGCAACTTCTTCATCGGGAGTGGGACGTACAGTTGCAGCACGTGTTTCGAGAAAGGAACCAGAGTGCGGACTAGATGTCATCTCTTGTGACACACTTCAGTCCGGGACTGCACATTCTCCAGGATCCCCCAGCGATCTTTCGAGAATCACTCCATGAACAACAAGGCGTTTTCTACCGGCGACCCCTACGTTAGCTAGGGTGCTTGGTTTCGCTTTATTTTGTTTGTAATCGTGTATCTTCCTTTTCAAATAAAAAAACAAATGAGGTTGGGAGGATTTTTTGACACGCTACATAGTATATCCCTTTAACATAATTATGGTCAAGCGTTGACCAAACTTGCTAAATTAGGTCGTCTTCTCTTCCTTTGCTGAGTATTATAGTATCTAATGTGTTTATAATGCTCCTCTCGAGGAAACCGAGGAAAAAGGAGGTGGAAATATGAAAATAGGATGGCTGCATTTCTTGTGTATTGGGTATTACTTAGGGTTTTGATGTCTATATTAGTAACATGTTTAATATTTATTTAATCAAAAACAAAAAAGAAGTGAAATGAGAAACGCTTAGGGTCTATTTGCAAGCCATATAAATCATTACATATTGGCATTAATAACACATTAAAAGTAATCCTTAACTTAGGTTCACTTCTTTTCCAATATGAACGCAGACATTGGAGACTATGACAAGTGACGATGAGGTCTCCATCACTTTTAAAATGAAAGCTACGTAGGTAGCCTCGCAACTTTGTGGGTATGGACATATGTTAGGGAATTAGTTTCCAAGACGGAAAACGATTGAACTGTAACCTCCATTTTTAAAGCAATGTCTGTTTCTATATAGTCGGTGGACAAGACACAAAATATGATCTAACAAGATTGACATTTGATGAGGATTCTTGCTCTTAAGCTTACCTAAATATAATTTGAAAGTATTTGTTAACAATGCCAAATCATTGTTAACATTTGAATAGCTTCATCTAAAAATAAGTGCCTGTACAAATCATTATCTTTTCTCAACTCCCGGCAAATTTTGTTAAGAAGATAGTTAACTGTCAACCGTCCCTCCACTTCCTTATTTAATGGCTGCGAATGCGAAACTGTCATCATTGGAGAATAGACTAGGCCCTTCCTGCTCTACAATGCCGTAAAATTAATAAGAGAATCTGTTTCATTGGGATTGTTGTTTCATGAATCACGAACTACCAACCAGAAACTAATCTAATAATGAGCAACTTGAACGAACTTTGGGCCTACTGACTGTCACGGTTCTAACCATATTAGCAGATATTGTAGTAGCCAAAACCCTACATATAAAATCTTGTCAGTTTATATAATTTGTTGTCACGAGACCATCCACGACTCCGAGGCTAAAACCTCTGCTTTATTGTCACCCACTTGTGTTTTTCATGTTTACAGGCTTGCTGGAACCAAAAAATCTACTTACACAGCTCTTACAGGGACTGGTTCACTGTTCAAAGCATGCAAAACGTGGAACCTAATGCGCTCAACCACTGAGTAAATAAGTTTAGATGTCTGTCCTCCTACCTACCGGCATTCTATTATGGCCAACCAACGCTGAGATCTTTGTTCTGTTTAATCTCCTTTTTGCAATGTTTTTCCTAATTTTCAGTTTGATTTCTCGAAGGACTAAACACTAACCAGTAACTAATCTATTGATATGAAGCTTATCGTGTTTAATCCACTCCTGAATTTTGTGTAATGTAGATTTCCATGTGTCGAAGAGATTCATACATTCATACCGTACATTTGGTCTCTCCTGGAATTATGCCCATGATTCAATTGTTATGTAATATATTGAACATTTTTTGTTTTGTAATTATTAACTTTGTTTAATAACATGAAAATTGATTATATTATCATATTATGTTTATTGTTTTTATTCTAATATAATAAGTCCTTAATTAAATTTATACACCTGTCATCAGAATAAAGATTATGATAATAAGAGTCAAGTCTTTAAGATTTGATCTAAAAATGTTCTTGATCAGAGGATCATCAAATAAGGATTTTAATGATCCTGTTAGATCAATATGTATGTAATAGTATCTATTGAATGGATACTAGTAGATCTCATTTACTAAGTTACATATATAGATGATATATATGAAGATATAATCATTAAACTGACTAAACTGAAAATTCTCAATAGTTAATATTACCTATGAACTGTCAAGAGGGATATTTTCATAAGGATTTAAATGTATATTTTTCTTTTGACTTGAGTTCATCATAGTAATCAATAGGTCACTTATTATGTTTTGATGTCGGATACCTGGTGTGTAAAAATGTTAGTTGAATGATTATTAGATATAATTAAGTACATATCTGATTAGTGATGAATCAAGATGAGATCCATCGACTCTAGGTAATAAGTTTGAGCTCTATGTTGTTATTGATCTTAATGATTGTTTTAAGACCTTGACCAGGGCGATTGAATGAGTGAGAAAACAGAGTTTCTTAAGTCATTCACCAATTATTAATGATCGACATGTAAAATAATTAGTTATCTAATAGGGTTTGACGGTTAAAACATATCTTAGGATAATCCGGAGTTATAATGATGAAAGGTAATAAAACATTATCCTTAACTAGGTTTTATCTTTGTAAGATTGTTACTTCACAATATTCGATCGTTAACGAGTGTTGTTAGACACCAACTATAATTAGTAATTGATTAGATTAATTAGTACTAACTTAGTGATGAACCTACATGGTCACACACTTACGAGTGTAATATTTTATGTTTATGATTATTTAATAAATTATTAAATAATTTATTAAATAATCTATAGGTCATATTATTATACTTTTTGCTAGCATAAAAAATGTAATTAATATTGAAAATTATCCTATACAAAATAAATGAATTTTATTTCATTTTATAACTAATAATAATTATTTTAATAAAAGGCAAAAGGCGTCAAATGGTAAAAGGCCTTGGTGGTTTTGTTTTCGGTTTTACATTTAAACCAAAACAAACTGAACTGATGCGGGTGGTTTTTCAAGTTTTGAAAAACGTTAAAACACTTTCGAAGAATAGAGTGAATATAGATACTCTTTCATTTTTTTTATACGTTGAAATCAACAAGAGAAAAGAAAAGAAAAATATTTTTTCTATTCTTAAAAAAATATTTTTTAAAATTTAACCATAGTTATATCAAATGTTAAAAGCGAAACTATTTTTTGGTGTAGAGTGCATAAAAATTTCGTATTTTAGAAATTTATTATCGAATAATCCTCATAAATTTAAGGTATTTATTATTTACTAGTTCTTGTTAAGAGTATGATAATTAAACACAATAAATAAATTTAGATTGCAACAACATTTTTTTCAACTGTGTATGCAATCTATCAATTAGTATAAGAGACAATTGTGTTCACATCATACTTTAAAAAAATGCAATGCTATGATTAGCGTGTTTTGTTGTGTTACTTGTTTTAACCCATGGAAGTCATTTATTTAATATGTATGAGATCATATTGGCTTCACTTTGAAATTGGTTTCATGGAAAATTTAAAACTCATTAAATGCATTTGAAAGATGTTTTTTCATATTTCCATGGAAAATAAATAATGCAAAGTTTTTGTTTTCAAGGTTTTGGTTAAAAGCTTTTGACAGATGTTGTCCTTTCATGAAAAAGTCATTAAAGGCTTTTAACAGATGTTGTACGCTTAAGAAGAAGAAGATGCTCTTTTAAGTTTTTTTAATAAAAAATTAATTGTCCCCACTTCAAGTTCTACCCACATGAATCTGGCAGTTGCGTGTAATAGGTTCATGCGTTTGACTTCTTAGTGAAAATCCTTACAAAGAGAAGAGAGTAAGAAGACAATTTTTTTTACTTGGTCCAAACGTTGGAATTGATCATTTGGTTCTGGCCATTAGCACCTGCAGCCGTTACTTCTCTTCATTTGGGTTTAGGCTTATTTGGTTTTTCCTTTTGCTATCACTGTTATGGATTAGAGTTTGTTATTTTGTTAATAAGTGTCCTGATTTTTAGGATGTCGTTATATGTTTGAATTCTTCCTAGTTTAGTTACCACGTTTTTAGCTATAACGTGGGATGCATTTGGATTTCTGTTTTGTAAGACTGTTATATATAGTCATATTTCATCTCAAATAATATTATTCTCTCTTTGTGTGATATCAATAATTTCTAACAATCTGGTATCAGAGCCTCACTGGGATCTAAGAAAAGAAAGCTGCAGTCTTTCGAGTGACTCACAAACTAGAGAAGAATGAGTAAAGAAAAGAATTTCTTGCAACCTGCCATTCCACGCTTTGATGGTCATTACAACCATTGGAGCGTGATTATGGAAAACCTTTTGAGATCTAAAGGTTATTGGAGTCTAGTTGAGACTGGTTATGAAGAACCACAAGCAGGAGCAACATTGAGTGTGACAGAGCAAAAGAAATTGGAGGAATTGAGGGCTACAGACCTCAAAGTAAAGAATTATCTGTTCCAGGCGATTGACAGGACAATTCTTGAGCAAATTCTGGAGAAGTGCACCTCAAAACAGATATGGGATTCTATGAGACAAAAATTCAAGGGAAATGCTAGGGTGAAGCGTGCGACTCTACAAGCGTTGAGAATAAGAGATTCTAGAAATGAAAGTAGGTGAAACTATCACTGATTATTTTGCTCGTGTCATGGCTATTGCTGACAAGATGAGGAGTAATGGTGAGCAAATGAGAGAAAGTACCATTGCGGAGAAGATCCTTAGGACTTTGACCGAGAAATTTACCTATATAGTCGTCTCGATTGAAGAATCTAAGGATGTTGATTCACTCACAATTGATGAACTGCAAAGTTCACTCATTGTGCATGAACAGAAGTTTCATAAGAGTCATGGAGAATAGCAGGCACTCAAGGTAACACATGAAGAGAAACATAGTGAAAGAGGACGTGGGAGAGCTGTGTTCAGAGGAAGAAGAGGTAGAGGAAGGGGTCGTCAATCCTACAACAAAGCTGTGGTCGAGTGTTTCAAATGCCATCAACTTGGACACTATCAATATGAGTGCCCGATGTGGGAAAAGCAGGCCAATTATGTGCAGTTGGATGACACAGAAGAAATGCTTCTCATGGCTTATGTAGAGATGCATGGAGCAAGTCGAAATGATGTATGGTTTCTCGACTCAGGTTGTAGTAACCATATGTGTGGTGATCGAACCTTGTTTTGTGAGCTGGATGAAGGGTTCAAGCAAATGGTTAATCTAGGAAATAATATGAAGATGAGTGTAGCTGGAAAGGGTACTGTGAGATTGTGTTTGGATGGACTCAATTACATAGTAACTGGAGTGTTTTATGTGCCAGAACTGAAGAATCATCTTCTCAGTGTGGGTTAGCTGCAGGAAAGAGGGCTAGCCATTCTAATCCAGTTAAACAAATGTAGAATTTACCATCCATCAAGAGGTTTGATCATTCAAACCGACATGACAGCAAATAGAATGTTTGTTCTGCTATCCAACACTCAATCCACTAAGATGCAAACAAAAAAGGAAGTGTGTCTTAAAGCAACCACACAAGACCTAGCTCATCTATGGCATCGTAGATATGGTCATCTAAGTTATAAAGGCCTCAAGACTCTACAACTTAAAGAAATGGTGAGAGGTTTGCCTAAGTTCTTTGAATCCAGCGTTGTATGAACTGATTGCTTGAAGGGTAAGCAACACCGAGATTCTATTCCCAAAAGGAGCACATGGAGAGCATCTCAAAAGCTGGAACTTGTTCATGCAAATCTATGTGGACCCATTTCTCCGATTTCCAATAGCCATAAAAGGTATCTGATTTGCTTTATAGATGATTTCAGTAGAAAAGCATGGGTGAATTTCCTAGTTGAAAAATCAGATGCTTTTACTTCTTTCAAGTTTTTAAAGAATTGTGTGGAGAAAGAGACGGGTTTGGCCATTAAGTGTTTGAGGACAGATCGTGGCGGGGAATTTACTTCAGAAGAATTCAATGAATATTGCAAAACGAATGGAATAAAGAGGCAATTAACCACTGCCTATACCCCGTAACAGAATGGCGTTGCAGAGAGGAAAAACCGGATGGTAATGAACATGGTGAGATGCTTATTATCTGAGAAAAGGTATTCCAAAGACCTTCTAGCCTGAGGCTGTGAATTGGGCCTTTGATGTATTGAACAGGTGCCTCACATTATCAGTAAAAGATGTGACTCCAGAGGAAGCTTGGAGTGGAGTTAAACCATCTATTGAACATTTCAGAGTTTTTGGAAGTATATTGCACATGTTCATATTCTTGAAGCTTGAAGGACAAAACTTGAAGACAAGAGTTACAACTATATTCTATTGGAAGTAAGTGAGGAATCGAAAAGGTATAGGCTTTATGATCCGGTCTCGAAGAAAGTTGTGATCAGCCGTGATGTTGTATTCGAGGAGGATAAGAAGTGGGAATGGGATAAAAGCTACAACGACCAGATTCTACTAGATCTGGAATGGGGAGATGAAGAAGAGAAAAAATTTTCAATTGAGTCTGACCAAGAAGATGTTGAAAGCGATGAAGTACTGCCAAGTCCTATAAGTGGAGAAGGTTCTTTAGAATCCTCTAGTTCAGAAAAAGGTAGGAATCGAAGAGTTCCAGTATGGATGAGGGACTACGAAACTGGTAAAGGCCTTGGCCTCTCTGATGAAGATATTAATGTCAACATAGCTCTCTTTACTAGTGTAGATCCAATATGTTACGAGGAAGCAGTGAAGGTTGATAAATGGAGGCAAGCCATGGACTCAGAGATGAGATCAATTGAGAAGAATGGAAGGGGGTTTCTAACATAGTTACCAAAGGGAGCTAAAAGAATTGGGCTTAAATGGGTATACAAAACAAAGCTGAATGAGCTTGGAGAGGTTGAGAGGTACAAAGCTCGCTTAGTTACAAAGGGCTATGCACAAGAATATGGAGTTGACTATGAGGAAGTGTTTGCACCAGTTGCTCGAATGGATATGGTTCGGATGATTCTTGCCTTCGCTGCACAAAAAGGTTGGAACATTTATCAACTTGACGTTAAATCAGCATTCCTCCATGGAGAGTTGACTGAGGATGTCTTTGTTGAACAACCAAGGGGTTATGAAGTGAAGAATGAAGCTCACAAAGTCTATAAACTCAACAAGGTGCTGTATGGACTCAAACAAGCACCTAGAGCTTGGTTCAGCCGGATTGAGTCATATTTCCTAAAAGAAGGCTTCGGAAGATGTGATAGTGAGCAGACACTTTTCATCAAAACCAACCAGCAAGGTAAACGTTTGATTAT
>JANTPM010000009.1:27308975-27323194 GCA_025434745.1 Erythroxylum divaricatum
CTTCGGGGAGAAAAACAGCCCGTTGGCACGGCCGCTGGGCACCTTCGGTGAGAAAAATAGCCCGTTGGCAGATTTCGGTGGGAAAAACAGCCCGTTGGCACAGCTTCGGTGGCCGAAACAGCCCATTGGCGTGGTCGCTGGGCACCTTCGGCCAAAAAAACAGCCCGTTGGCGTGCTAGCGCAAGTTCACGCTAGCCCCCTCGGGTGTAAACCAGCATTTTCGGCGAAGTGAGGCTATGAATGGGCGAGAAACTTCCCCCATTGGCCTGCTGTGTCGCAAGTTAGCCCCATCCCCCCGCACCATGTGAGGCTAGCGTCGGCCCAAAACTCCCCCGTTCGGCCAATGCCACGTGCGCTTGGCAAATCTACCCGTGCAAATCCTCCTAAAACACCATGAAATGTCACAAAGTCTCCCTTTGTGATCTCCCACACCATTTCTTCAACTAAAAAGTTCCAATTGGTCCCTTCCCCAAGCACCCAATCAGCCCACCAACACTTTCGGCCAACCCGACATGCCACTGCTATGCCAATTCTTCGTGCGAAAATTTTCAAATTTATAAACGGACTTCACCATAATTCTTAGCTCATTTTTTGGAGCCCTCCACCAAAATTTGGTGGCATTTGGAGTTGTTTTCGATTTTTTATGAATTTTCAAAGTTTACGCACTTAAAAAATCATATAAAATAATTTACTGGTCAGAATTGCCTGAAATTTTAATAGAAGGTGCATTGGATTATTGTTAACATGTGTATAAAATTTCAGGTCAAAATTCCAAGTATTTTTTGATTTAGAGGGGGGGGTACCAGCTGAGACATTCCAATGTCACCCTGGGGTACAGCTCAAAATTGCTCAAATGCTCTTTAGGGGGGTAGTGTGGGTCTGCTCTTGTGGGCGACCAGGCTGGGGCTTGCGGCAGCTGCCGCGACCATGTGCGGACATGTTCAGTAGTGGGAAATCTTCGGAAATAAGCCCCAGTCAGTGACGGAAAGTGAGTTTTTCATCAAAAACTCCCCGGTTATAGCCTTACTACTCCTCCGAGGCTATGATCGGCAGGTTCGGGGCCGCGGGCACTTGCCGCGGCCATATGTGGGCATACTCGGTAGTGGGAAAATCAGCGGAAATAGGCCTCAATTGGCCACGTATTGTTCGTTTCTCATAAAAAATTGGCCGATTATAGCCTTGTAGGCTACGATCGGCACGGTCGGGGCCGCGGGCACTTGCCGCGGCCAATTGTGGGCATACTCGGTAGGGGGAAAATCAGCGGAAATAGGCCTCAATTGGCCACGGAATGTTTGTTTCTCATCAAAAATTCACCGATTATAGCTTTGCTCTCTCTCGTAGGCTACGATCGGCATTGTTTGGTGACTCAGCTGAAATCTTGGGCACTTGTCGTGATCATGTATGGGCATACTTGGTAGTGAAAAAATCAACAAAAACAAGCTCCGGTTGATCACAAATTGTTGATTTCTCATTAAAAATTCACTAATTATAACTATGCAATAGTATTTCACTGGAAAAACAAAAACAAAGAACACACAAAACCAAGATGCTAAATACCATTTACCAATAGATTCATTGTCTCAACCATCTTATTTAGGGAATAGATCACCCGTTCCACTAATCTCAACCCGCTTCGTTTCCATTCAAATTCATCTATCAAAATTTCTCTATCCCGTAAATTAAATTAGATGGATGGATTTAAATAAAAACAGAGTGGCACGAACTTTGTAGAACAGGTGATCCGACCTCTCTTCTTTATTCAACCATGAAGTAAAGTTATAACTTACAAAAATATAAAATTTTAAAATGAAAATATAAATTTTAGAATATTTCAATTCACAATTTTACTCCATAAAATTACACCAAACCATCAATAATTGTACTTATTCTAAAAACACCCCTCTAATTAAAATTACCAAAAAAAGATGCTTTATAATGTTTTTTTTGACGAAATGCTTTATAATGTTAAAAATATTAAAATAAGGATCTTTTACTAAATCTTTGTCAAATTAATTTAATAAAATTCCTTATTGATTTATTTTACTATTTAACAATTAAATTTTAAAAATAAAAAAGTAAAGTGTAGTTCAACTTCAAGCCCAACAAAGAACCAATGTTTATTGAAACGACGCAGTATCAGACGTCCTTTTTCTTCTTTATTTCAAAAACCAGACACTTAACCTTCTCTTCTTTTAGTTGGCATGAATTGTTGAGATGGAAAGTAATCTTTTTTTCATTTAAATTATTATGTTTGGTTCGTTTTTTTAAATAATTAAAAAAGTAAAAAAAATTTTAATTTAAGGAAAGTAATAGCACTTTTCTTAGATTCTAAATCTCAACATTCCCCTTGATATTTAGATTACTTTTCTCATGAATTTAATCTAAAAATTACACTAAACAATTTAACACTTCCTTCTCTCTCAACTCTATGACTTTAAAATATATAAATTTCAAATAAATTTTGATTTAATAATTAAAAATATATAAAATAAATATTAGTTTATATATAATAATTTTTAAATTATTTTTTAAAATAAAATATTTTATGAATATTATATTAGTAAATATTATATAAAATTTTAAAATAAATTTAAATAAAAACTTTTTTAAATTTTATTTAATCTATGATTATTTTTAATAATAATAATATTTATTATTAATTTAAAAACAAAATTTAAAAACTCACAATAATTATAAAAGCTGAAATAAATAAAATGACTAATTAAAAACTTTGAAAAAAATGAGAAATGAGAGATAAGAGGGAGATAAGGAAATTTTAAATTTTTTTGAAATTTTTGCAAAAATATTCCCCTATTTTTTAAATTCCCGATGCCAATCAAGATTTAAATTTTGAATATTTTTATTTAAAAATTTCAATCAATAATTTTCAGGTCTATATTGTTAATTTAATAATTTTAATTTTAATTTGATTTATAGAGATATAATTAAAAATTATAAATCAAAATTAAATTATAATCTATAAAATATTGTTACATACTAAATATTATAATAAAAATTTATCCAACTTTTTTATTAAAACTCTTATAATTATCAAACATGTAAATATCTTTATATTTTATAAATTAACTTTTCAAAAAATCATCTTTCAATTTCACCATCGTTTATCGCATCCAAACAGAGCTTTTGAGTTTGGTCTTAAATTTCAGAAACCTCGTAGACATAAATGTCTCTTGTAAGGTGTAATCTTACTCTCTTATCATATTCCCATTTACCGACCTTGAGGTTCTCCCTCTCTCTCACTCTCATTCCTTGTTTTGGTTCAGGGTTTTCCAATTTGGAGCATTTTAGGGCTAAAGTTCCGACTAAGCATACAAAGATGAAGCAGCCACAACCACAGGCACAGCCACAGCCACAGCCACAGCCCATGATTCCCATGATGCCTTCTTTTTCACCCACTAACATCACCACCGAGCAGATCCAAAAGGTATGAATTTGGACTTTATTTGATCATTTATTATTAACCGGTAAGCTTTTATATGATAACATACCGGTCAGATATATAAAGGTGTATGTGTGTCGAGCTGGGAACTCGGAAGTTTGTATCTTTGACTAAAAGTTTGAAACTTTGAAGCTTGTTGATGATTAGTCTCGGAGGAAGGAACGTTTTCAAAATTGACTTCCTTTTGGAGTAGTATGTAGGAATTAGCTTTCATTTTGTGTCGCTTCTCCAACTTTTTAAAGCCAAAAATTGATTGAAAAGTAATAATGAAACCAATATGAGCAAAGGAAAAAGTGGTATCCAGAGTTCATGTTTTTGAGTAGTGCTCAAGCTTAAGAGAGGGCTGTTCTTCATCACACGGTCAAGCGTTCATAAGTTGACAGAAGGATCTTATATTGATGGACATCCCAGAACAACTTGATTGTCAAGATTCAGGGCAATATGTTATATTGCTCAACGATGGCAGTTTATTGCCTGTTATGGGCGTATTTAAGCTTTCAATATCTGGCTTCTGGTTGAATTGAGATTTTAAGAGACTATCCTCATCGGGCAATGAAAATGTGGAAAATCCAAGTTCAGCATTTTGTTAGGTGCATCATGGAATCTGGAACTTTAATGCCAAGGGTTCTTTTTCATTAATTTATTATATTTTCCATTCGATATCTTCTTATTGCCATGTATGGTAGGTGATGGAGTCCTGAATTTCTCTTAACATGTTTAATGGCTTTTGTATCTATTGTAACTATTATTATTTGCCTGTGAATATTTGTTTCTTAATTATGTACCATTGTTGCAATGATGTGCACATAACATTTGTCTGTCTATCAACTGGGCATCAATGAACCTTTATTGCTATGCTGGCTCTCATGCGATTCATGCTTGGCACGATTTCAGCCCAGGAATTCTTCTATGATGTTAAAAGTTGCAAAGATTTTATCACGACACGTGGCCTCTGCTCTTGTCTGTGTGTAGATAATTACTTTCACTTAGCTTTACCTTATAAGTTATATTTGAAGGATGCTTTCCTTCTTATGCCTGGCTGACACGTCAGGAGTCTATATAGGCAGTATGATCTTTTCATTACTTTCCCTTGCTGTGAGTATTTGTCCTTTCTATTTCCATGCACTTTAGCTCCTGAGGGAAGCTTAGGTTTAGTAAGTACTGTGTGGTGTAGCTCTTGGGCTATATGCGTTCAAAATAAATGTGCTAACTAGTCCACTCAATTGATGACGCCTTTAAGAGAAGTGGTTGATTTTCACACTGCTGGTACTTAAACTAAGGGCATGTTCCTATTTACATTTCCAAGTTTATGTGCTACTAAAAATATGAATTATTCTTTGTTTGTGGCTTTATATGAATGCAACCCCATCTTAATTTTTCATTAGATTGTGCAGACCTTAAGAATGGATAAATCTTTGTATGTTAACATGGGTAATTGTTTTTGTCTTTCTCTTCAAGGATAATTGTTTTCTGACTTATTTTTTCTAATGCTTGCCACAGTACCTTGATGAAAATAAAAAGCTGATATTGGCGATATTGGACAATCAAAACCTTGGAAAACTTGCTGAATGTGCGCAGTAAGTAACTCTTTGCATTTGCTTCTGATGTCATGATTGTCCAAACTTGTGCTTCTATTCTTAGATGATTGAACCATTCATAATTCTTTCCGATACATGAAATGACTGTTTTAACGTACTTCTTAGTCCAACTTATTATTCTTTCTATTCTTTTTTGCCAATTACAATTGTGGCAGAAGAATGTTTGAAAAATAGTTATATCCAAAATGGGAGCGCTTCATTTTAGTCTTCTAAGGCACGTTCAGGATTAAGGAATTGATATTTTGACTTCCAAAAGGCTCTATCATCATTTGGAACTTATCTGAAATTATTTTAATAACTCCCGCTGCTGGGATTATGTGATCATCAATGGTGCTGAATCCTGCTAGACAATTCTCTGTTGCCATTTTTTGGATGTGAAGTTTGGATTGCTTGTGGCTTTGGATCAAAATGGGTATGGAATTGTGCGAGTGCTTTATTAACTTAGGCTACTAGCTAATCATGCAATGAGCTTACCGGTAGTTGGTGGCACTGCCTACAGGCAATTTAAATAAGGGGTTTGAAATCAAGTTCAGGTTGCAAATCTGAATCACAGTGGCCAGAGAAAGAACCGTTCATCTGTAGTTTGGCATAATAGTTTGATAACATAATTTCAAGGTGGCATAACTACTCAAACTGTTGTCATAAGTGATTGTTCTCACATCGATCGTTTATGTGGTCATATACACATTTGGATGATCTAGGTTTCAGGCACAGCTGCAGAAGAATTTGATGTATTTGGCTGCAATTGCTGATGCTCAACCGCAGGCACCAGCGATACCTCCACAGGTGTGTAATGTATGTGACTATATTTGGTTATCCACTTAACTATGTATGTATTTTAGCTGCACTGGTTTTTTCAGATGGCTCCCCATCCAGCGCTGCAACAAGGAGCATATTATGCACAGCATCCTCAGGCAGCAGCAGCAATGGCTCAGCAACCAGGGCTTTTTCCTCCTAAGATGCCATTGCAGTTCAATAATCCACATCAAATGCAGGACCGGCAACAGTTACATCAAGCAGCCATTCAAGGGCAAATGGGAATGAGACCTATGGTGCCCAACAACGGTATGCATCCCATGCATGCAGAGACAAATCTTGGAAGCAGTGGCCCCTCAACAGCGCCAGGATCACATGATGCCAGAGGGGTAAGCAAACAAGGTCTTTCTGATGCTGGGGCAACTGGCACTGATGGCCATGGTGGCTCAGCTGCTGGGCACCGTGGTGATGAGTCCGACGATGGAAAGTGACGTAGATTTTTTGAGTCATTTTAGGTCTATACCTTTGGCTGTTGATAGTAGAACCTCTATATTTAACAGGATGAAGAGAGAGTGGATGATTTTTTTTGAATCAGCTTCAACAGATTAGGTAGGTAAGTTGTTGGTTCTTGCAAAGTCGAGTGGCAATGAGACAGCTTGTTCTAGTCTGTAGAAGGAAAAAGGGGGAAGCTGATGTTCCTGGGATGCACGATGCATGCGTATTTTGGTTCATTTGAATCATTTTTCTTGTGTTTCATTTGCTTTCAAGTCATCTTTTATCACTATTTCGTTTATACGACCTGATATCTCGGCATCCTTCTGGCCATGAGCGAGCAACAGTATGGAAGAACGAAAAGCCATGAAACTAGAGATAGCTAGCCATTGGTGTTGGCTTCATTTGGAGCTTGCCCACATGCAAAAGCAATTCATGACAATGATCGACCCTTAGTGAATGCTGCACTTTAGTTACCAACGGTACAACGTCAATGCTACGACTTGCTAATTTATGGTTCGAACCAGCTACCTTGGTTGACAGATTTAACGACTGACGCGTGCAAGCAATTATAGTACTGAACTAAGCATATGTAAAACAAAAGGAAAAGTAAAAGTAAAAGATGGACAAGGAATGAAGAGAAGGACTTGAGACTATGAGGAGGAATTTGAATAAAGGAAACTAGATTGTGATATCCAAGAAACCTTTTTCAAAGCCAGGCAAAGATGAAAGTGGGAGGCTGGTCGTGCGTGACCTTGAAGCCCCCCTTCCAGATATTATACAACGTTTAATGAGCAGGTTTACAAGAAAATAAAGAAAAAAATCTAGATCGTATCAGCTTCTCCTTTCCTGACATGTTGCTGCTGGATAAGGTAATATACTTGTTCATGTGGTTTTCCAAGACCTTGAAGAATATTTTGTGTTCTATTAAGCGAAATCAAACGAATGATGATTGGTGATTGGGTATCTCTTTAAATAACGTTTCAAAGAAAGTTACTTTTAAATCTGAAAGTGCCGGTGGGTTGATAAGAACTCTTTTGACTTAAGTGAAAGTGCATGTGGGTTCATAAGAACTCTTTTGGCATAACTGAAGTTACAGGTTCAAACCGTCTCATGTATGCAGCCCTTAAAAACTTAAGATCATAATTTTATAACTTTTGTTTTCAGCCAGGGATCTATCATGTTTAGGATTACCTGAAACATTTTGGTCGGTAAAACAACAAAAATGGCTTCCATAATTTTCAAATAATTTTTTTGGGCCTCTGCAGTCCTTTTCGTTACATCATCTTCACATTCATCACACCCATCGGCTCTGCCACATACTTGTCTGTCTCGTCTAATCCTTACTTGTCGTTAAAAAGCAATGCCCAGTTTTTCATATTATCTGCGGACTTGAACTAAGTTCAACTCCTCCAATTCTGATACTCTGCACTTGTGCTTGTAAAGAAACAGCATGAAAGATGAACGTCATTCTCTACCGCCTCATCAACACCAGTATAGCTACAAACATTCTTCAAGATTGTTCTTGTTCAAGCTCTTCAATTCTACAGTTTTCTACGTTCTTCTCCTACTTTTGGCGTACCTTTTAGGCTACTTGTCGGCAGTAACCCGACCCATTGTGCAGCAACTTCCATCCCGGCCCATTGTGCAGCAACTTCCATCTTCTCAATCTAGCGCCACCACGACAGCAATCTTTCAAAGCTTGCCCACTCAACTCGACAACCTCCATGTCACGACTGTCTGTGCCAAACAGTTACCTTCCAAGCTCGTTCGCGAAACGATCCTTGATAAAGTATACGACGGCACTTCACCGTTCATAAACTTCCCGCCGGCGCATGTTGCCACCTTGCTTCGCGGCAAGAGTATCAAGGGCTGGGGCTCGAACGGGGCTGTTTTCGAGCACCTTGTCAAGAAAATGAAGCCTAAAGTGATAATCGAAGTGGGAACTTTCTTGGGCGCGTCAGCTCTCCACATGGCCGAGTTGACCCGCAAACTTGGGCTCGACTCTGTGATCCTCTGCATCGACGATTTTCGAGGGTGGCCGGGGTTTCGTGACCGGTTCAAGTTTATCAAAATGGTAAACGGCGACGTACTGTTGTTGTATCAGTTCATGCAGAATGTGGTTGCGATGAACGCAACGGAAACGGTTTTGCCCGTCCCATTTTCGAGCGGGTCGGGTCTTCAGAAGCTGTGTGAATGGGGCGTGTTGGGCGACATGATCGAGATAGATGCGGGTCACGATTTTAACTCGGCTTGGGCGGATATAAACCGGGCTTATCAGATCTTGAGACCCGGTGGGGTAATTTTCGGGCATGATTATTTTTCAGCTGCTGATAATAGAGGTGTGAGGAGAGCAGTAAATTTGTTTGGTCAACTAAATGGCCTAAAAATCCAGACGGATGGTCAACATTGGGTTATTTACTCTTAGTTGAATATGTTCTTTTAGAGAGAGAACCATGTGCTTGATCCTATCCTCCTCTTGCCATCCTAGTTGATATTCACGAGTTAAGGTGATAATCTCCATTCGCATATTTTGCGAAAAGGTAACTAATATGTCGGTTACTTAATCTGAAGGGTTGGTATAGGTAATATATACTTTCGTTGCTTAACTAAGAAATCGAAGATTTAACTATTGGAAATGCAATAAACTCTTAGAAATATCAGTAGCTCTCTTTGATTTGAAATATTCCCGCCGTAGAAGAATTAATCCTCCGACTAATCTTTAAAAAAAAATCAATTAGTTGACAAAAATGAGATCCTCATATGATCAAGCTTAAAATCTTTAGCATAAACCTGCCCCTAATTTTAGAAATATTTTGTTTGGTGCTACGAGTATTATTGTTTTTTTTTTGTCGAAGGTAATTGCGTGTTTTAACTCATTCTATGGAGAGAGAGAGAGAGAACCAACTAAATATAAATACTTCCTCGGGTCTGAATGCCCTTTGCCCTTTGGGAGTATTTATATTAGTCCCTTATTAATTGTTTAGCGATTATTGTGGAAGAGAATTATTGAATAAATGTTGGCAAAAGAATTGGATTGTATATGTTTAATTCATTTTCCAATGATAAAAGACTAAACATTTGATGAAATTCTAATGATTAAAAAACTCAGCAGCTTTAGTTAATTTTTTTATATTAAACCGTTTAATTTTTTAGTTCAATTTATAATAACTCTTGTTAAAAATTGATCAGTTTATTAATTATTCAGTTAATTTTTATAAATTAATAAATTCTTATAAATCAAAATAATTCAATTAATTTTATTTAACAATTTTTTAATTAAATTTCAAATTTCAATAATATCTTTCAATTATATGTTAAATTTATTCAATCTTTAATCGATTTTATGACGATCTAATACTAGTTAAACCTTAAGTTTCTTATCTTATCAGTTTAACTTCTAATTTGAATTTTAAAATATTGGTAAATTCTTTAATGTAAACAATAATAATGATAACTAAAATACAAAACCATATTTAATTTATTAAATACGGTTAAAATTTAATAGATAAAATTCTTTATCTATTAATTTTAAATCGAGTAAAATAAGATCAGTAAACAAAAATTATTATTCATACTTCTATGACCAAAAGTGTTCAGAAATATGGATAACAACAGAATGAAAGTAACAAGTTACTGAAATTGAATCACCGGTCAAGCTTTCATACACAAATTCGAGTTAAAGTTTGGATTAACCTAAACTTAAATCATTAATTTCAATTGGACCGGACTATTCTCAAGAATACCAACACCATTCATGACATGGAAATCCCCGGCCCAGAGGAGGCAATGGACCTCACCTAAAACAAGTCGTCCAGCAGGACTTGGGAAAGGGGACACGTTGCAAAGCACGTGAGAGAGCTACGTGGCAAAGCACGTGTTTGAACTGTGGGGATTCCCAGGTCAATGGAGCATTTGGGCTGACTTCTTTCGTAACGTTCCTACATATGGGGGTTCCTCGTATTGTTTTTACATCACTCCTAAATTTGTTTTTACTTTTTACATCACTCCTCTCTTCATATTAAGAAAAAAAAAAAGGGCAATCCATCACCTCCTACTCTCCTCTTATTAAGAGGAAAAAAGGCAAATTTCTATTTACGAGAATTAAAAAAGAGTCATCAATTATATACAACGAAGTTATTTTAATGAGTCAAATAAATATGTAACTTTTTGTTCACAAAGAAATAATCCAATACTCGCATATGTCCTAATTAACCATTGCTTCCCCGTCTCCTTTCATATGAATTACATTCATATAAATGTAAAAGGTTTTTTTAAATAGGGCTTATAAATTTTACAGCATTTTTTAAAATAATTATAGTTATTTAAACAATGATCGACCTAAGTGCTAATTAATGAGTTATTACATTCTTTCTGTACTAATTAAACATTCTAATATCCTTGCCACTTGCCTCAGGGCCAACCTCCTTAAATTGAGAAAACCACCTTCTCCTTGTGATTATTAATTATCTTAATCAACATTATTTGCACGCGAAAGATGGGTATAACTATATATAACTTCCACGCATACGATGGTTGCACGTATACATCATGAAATAACAACCAAACATAGAATTAGGAACGTGCTGAATATAGATGAATGATTGCCTTGAATTTGTGGCTGGTTGCTTTCCAAGTCCCCCCCTACCCTCTGCCTTGAACATGGGAAACAAACGACAATAGCCTGGTCCAAGGAATACATGAGTTGTTCATGTGTAATTAGTAGGTGGTACATTGTCATGTATATCGTAAGAGCAACCGTTGTGTTAATTGGTTAGCGCATTATGCTGAGAACTTTACGCTAAGTCCTATTTTCTTGGATTGTCCACCCAACGAGTGTCATGTTTTACTTTGAGCAAATTTGTCAGTAACATGTTTCCCATGTCTAGTCATGTAATTGGCTGTTTTTACTTTTCTAAAAAAAGAAAAAATCACGTACCAAACTCAAACTCAAACTCCAACCTCTTATTAGCCTTTCACGTGAAGGAACTCCTGCAAAGTGCAGAAGCTTTTTTCAAGCAGTATATAATAGTTACATTACATAGATAACGGTGAAAACTAAAGAAAAGACTAAACGAAGCAAGGAAGTAGAGGCCGTCCGTCTTTAAATGTTCTTATTCACTGTATTAACAACAGTAATCATCTTACTGTTCTAGTCTTCCCAGAATGGCAGATTTGAGTCCCTCTTCAGTTCTCAATCCCTCGGGAACCCTAACCACCACGTCCTGAAGCATAAGCTCGTTAAGACTGGACATGCTCCCGTGGTGCACTTGAAATTCCAGGTCTCGAAGTGCACTCAACAACCTGGCTGCTGGGTAGTTCACATTCTCAGATTGGACCCTTATCATGGCATCATTACCCACAAGCTTAATATCAACCTCAAGTGCCGCGCCATTAGAGTTATTACTAGGCCTGCAAGCTTGATCCACCGAAGTGGTGGTACTTTGGTTGTCCATGTTATCGGCAAATTCCAACTTTACCTTCTTGGGCTCTCTCTGTAACTGCAATTCCAATTCGTCGATTTTACTCTTTAACTCGTTTATGTAGGTTACAGCATCTGAGAGAAGTGATGCTTTGTCCATCCTCGACACGTTTGGAACCACGGCTCGGAGTGCATAGAACCTGTGGTTCAGCTTCTCTCGTCGCTGTCTCTCGGCTTCTACGTGGTTCAGTGGGGTGTCTCGGCCGAGCCCAGGTTTTCGTCCTCTTTTTTTGGGGGTTCTTTTCTCCATGTTCATTGGAAGCAACGGACAATCCGAGTCTGAATGTTCCGAGTCTATGTATGATTGGCTTGCTCTAGTAACGCTATCTTTCTTAGATTCTTTTCCTGAAGCTTTAATCTCTTCGTTAGTTGCATCTTGCTCTTGTACTCCGGCAATTATGCCGATGTCAGCAAAGGAAATGTTCCTGTCCAAGAACTGAATCGGAGCTGAAGTTGGGTTACAAGTGTTTTTGGGGATCAAACCCATGAGATCTGATCCAAACAGGGATTTCACATTTTGGACAAGCCCCCAATTCTCTGTGATCATATCAAATGACCCTAATTCAAGTACACCACTATACGTGGGTATGCATACCAGGGTTTCAATGCCATGCATTTGTGCCTCTTTGGCTCTGTCACAGTTGTGAAATTGAAGTTCATGTCCACCAGTTAACCACACCAAAGAACCAGTGCTGAGGGCTTTGCCTGGAATACCTTCTCCGGCCGAGAAAGATCGCGTGAGAGACATCACGTAGAACCATTCTGCATCGTTGACATCGCCACCGTCCATCATAGACATGTCGATGTCGTGATTTTCACCTATTAGCGATTGGATTCCCTTCATGACCCTTTTTCTCTCGGTGTTGACAGTTGGCATGCGGGGTTTGTTGATGGTTGTGAGCTTTGGAACCGTGTCTTTGCTGCCCTGGAAATATCCATCTGCCCAGGAGAGATAGATTCTGCCACTGTCATCAGTTGAAGTATCCCAGAAAATAGCATAAGCCCACCAGTCTGGTTGGTTTTGGACTATGAACTGAAGCCTTTGTTGAAGAGTAGGCGGCGCTTCTTGTGATAAAGATACCAGAGAAGATGATGAAGATGGAGATATTATTAGCTCTTCCATGGCTCGTCTGGGAAGGAAGGTAGGAAAAGAGCGAGAGAGAAAGGGTTTCTGTTGTAGTACAAGGGCAAGAGCAAGAGCAAGAGCTCCCTAAAAAGTTAAAAAAGTATACAGCGGAAGCTTATAGTACTGTACCAGTCTGAATCCTGAAACAAGCAGCTCTATTTTTAATAAAATTAAAATCCAATGCAGTACTCTAATTTAATATAGATCTACAAAAATTTTCAAAGAAATAAAATATTTTAATTAAAAAATAAGCAAAAATTCTTTCTCAATATAATAAAAATATTTATATGAATTACAATAACATGGAATAAAATAACAACAATAATTTTAATAAAAATAAAATATAATAAAATTTTTAATCAAAAACTGCGTGTCAGCCTCCACTTGACTGCTGACAACGTTTACAAGGTCTAAGGACACAGGGGGGGGGGGTAGGTGCGTAAGGCTTGAGGAGAACAATGCAAGACCGCAGGAGAGGAACAGAGGAAAGTGTGGCTCGGTGTTGGTGATGTGTAACTTGGCTAATTTTGAGGGTATTTATATTTAAGCTGATTAGGCATGTCAGCGTTTTTGTACCACCAGCACGTGAATAGATGTGACCCGCGTCCCCTGTCCCAACTTATAGGATCCCTCCTTTCACAGTCCGGCCCTTTTCTTCGCTTCTTTTTTTATTTAATTAAAATTCAAAGAAATTGGGTTACACTTACACAGTTAGTGGTTTCGTCTCCATACCAAATTATAATTTCGAAAAGGAGTTAAAATACTCATAGATTAATTTAAATATCTATTCAAAAGTTAGAAATAAAAACATTCGACCCACATGGCTATATGGAAATTATAGTTATCACTATAATTTCCTAATTAATTTTAAAGTTTTTTTATTAACATATTTGAGATTAATTGTTCCTAGCTAGCTAATTGTTTTATTTTAATTTTTGTTTAATAAAAAGCCTTAATTACTAAATTTTCAATTTTCAATAAGTGAGTAAGTTTTAAAGTAGACGATAAAGTTATCACTTTTGTAAAAATATAAAAGAAATATTGAGGGAGTGCTTGTTTAGAGGGTATGGAAAAGAGGTATGGGTATGGGTATGGAATGAAAATTGATGTTTAGTATGAACCTATCATTGAAGACCTAAGAATTTTATTACTTGATTTTGGACAATCCTCCATTCCTCTCATAATCTAGAGGAATAGGAGAGAGGAATGGAAAAAATGAGAGTAATTAATTAATTAATTACACTATAATTAATTAAAATATTTTAATTAATTAATTAAAATATAATTATTCATTAATTAAAATAT
>JANTPM010000009.1:27323294-27346501 GCA_025434745.1 Erythroxylum divaricatum
CATTTTGTAATTAATTAATTACAATATTTTTTACAATCCAACCACTGTCAATGATAATGGTAATCATTCCTTCCTCTTAACCAACCATCATAATTATAATGATAATATTCATTCTTATTTTTCAGTATACTCATTCTCATTCCTGTTACCATTCCCCCATGCTAACCAACTACCCCCTGAGTATATTATGACCTTCTTCAAACCTCTAAAAAATAGGAAATCTTGTACATTAAATATGTTGACTTTAATTTGTAATAGGTAAATTTTTTAGTGATTAAAAACAAATTATGTATCGATAAATTATTTAATAAATTAGTAATTTTAATTTACATACAAAATTTTTTTTTGGCACATCTTTTGGTTTATATGTTTGTTTTCATTTAATTTAGGTTTTTTAACCAATTACTTTTGTGGATTCATAAAGTATGTACGCATAAGTGAGCAGTGGCCTTAATTAACATGTGCCGTTTAAACTTGGTAAAAACGTAGTTAAAAAAGTTAAAAAGAAGGAAACGACGATATCATTTTCTGGGAGAGGGACCACTTTTTAATGCACGTTGAAATGTGTAGTTTTTATTTATAGCTGTTGATTGCATTCTTTTCAATTATATTAATTTATTTCAAAATCTCATAATTCATAACAAAAAGATAAATATATAATTAATTTATTTCAAAATCTCATAATTCAAAACAAAAAAGATATATATATATATATATATATCATAAATTATATATTTTAAATATAGTATTTAACAATTCATAATTAAATTACGATTTTTAACACACTTTTATTAATGTGTACGGTTTGATTGGTTGGAGTAGATTCCGGCCGCCGTACAGGGTGCAAAGCTTTCATGGAATGGGAGACAGCGCATTGCGTTTCTTAGGATAGAAACTAGGATTCTTCCAACTCAACTACCATCCATAAATTGAAACTGTGGATCTATCCCCCCATTCCCCACCCGATCATGGCTGGCTCAGACATCTCACATGCCTATTCTATGTCATGCCTTTCCTTAAAAAAGACAAACTTGTTAAGCATGCAACTCGTCCTACCCTATAAAACCTGTTTCGTCTCTTATTTAAATATTGAGATTTAATATTTAGGTTTGAACCATTCTCGAATTATTATATAGATTAAGAAAAGAGTCATTCTCTCGTTAAAAAGAAATAATAATTATGACATAATGTATTTATTAAAGGCTTGGAAGAGTAGTTCAGACTTCCTCCTCCTGGGTGATATTGGCTTGAAAACTACGGTATTATGTAGTGAAGATGCAAATTGATTTCTCGTCGTTGAAATATAAAGGCCTTCAACGTCTGCACTTCATCACGACAAAATGGCTTCGTTTTCATTTGAATAGGCTGTGTCAATCATTTTTTGCCCACTATAAGATATTTAAAACCGTTTTACTACACACATCACATCAATCATGTGTGCCATCTTGTCTCTTCAAGATTTTTAATTATATACCTACAGCAACCATGTCCCTTGTCCTAAATTCACGTTTTAGTTAAACCAAATAGGTTTACCGTTTTAATTAGTTAACGATTTGCTGATACTATGAGTAGTATTTAGCGTCTAGTTCTTAGAAAAGTAAGCAGAGAAAAAAAAAAAAAGAAGAGGATCGATCACGGATTTTGATGTTGAATTGTAATGGTTTTTAACAAAGAATAATATGGTCATTTATCTTATTAAGTGACCATCAAACATATACCACCTTTTGAAATATCTGACTTGTTACTTGGCTGATTAAGTTAATACCAAATCCTGGAGTTGAGAGACATTGATATAGAAATGTTCGATGGATCGTTTTCCCACCTTTTAAGATTGCCACTTAATTATGCTATAATATTACAATTAAGATCTAAATCATTACAATAATCTACCAAGTGATCAGTACTCTACAATTTAAGGCCTTGAATGCACTATCAACAATTCGTAGCAGACACGAAGCAACACCTGCTAAACGTGTAACCCTAATCCCTGTCACCCCCTGATACAACTTGCTATGGCAACCATTGTCAGGAACTTGAAGGTATTTAATACTGATAGAGAGCTGTTTAATCCAGGACCCTGTTTCTTTGTTGTTCTTTTTGTTGGGGGAGTGAATGAAAATCTGAGGTACGAGTAAGTTACCATTTGGAGTTAGAGAAAACCTGTGCCTTTTCGAACAAGTTACATGAGTTGTAAGTGGCAGAAAAGAGACAGGTCTGTACCATGCCGGCCACTGGGATGATACGAGACATTACTGGCAAAATAAGACAGAAATGTAATGGAGCTAACTAGCCAATTGGTGCTTTTAATGGCTATTGTGTGTACCTTCTCCAACTACCACAAACGAAGGAACTTTGCTATCATATTTATGAAGCAAAAACGTGCCAATGAAGCCTGAGAGCAGCCGCGACTGACGTGCCGAAAGATTTTCCCTTTCCAAGCTTTAGATCTTTTGCATGATTTTGGTATTGATATGTAATGTTATATTAAAAGGGATATGAATATACATATTTTGTCTCATTCCTTCAATTACTCCACCTATATTCATAAAACATATAGTTATAAATGCCTCTCATTGATTGCGAATTGAACGTTTGATTGGGAACACCTTTCTTCTCCACCATTAACGATATTGCTTCCCACGTTGTTGGCTATTTCCCTTGTAGCAATTGATTCGTTTCCTTTCATTTTTCATGTCCAGCGTGGTCCTTTCATTCGAGTCCTGACATATATATATACTGATTGTATTTATCATTTCATCTTTAATAGCTCATTTCCTAAGATATATCTCGGGTATATATTTCTTCTACAGCTCATTTCCTAAGTTCTTTTTAGAAGCTTTTTTTTTTTTAAAACAACAACAAAAAAACTAGAGCCTAACTAATGCAGACTTCTGCGGTACAGAACCTCGTGAATATCACGGCACACACTTTTCAGTTTTCATTTATATGTTCAGTGTCTATTTTTCTTTTAAATACAAATAAAAACCTATTTGTTGTTAATATATATATATATATATATATATTATCATTAAAAATAATTGCTTAAAGATAAATAATTTTTAAATAAACAAAATTATTTTATTTTATTAAAATAAATAATTTAAAATTTAACATTTATTTATAAATTAACATTTTAAAATATATTTTAATTATTAATCAAATTTTATTTGAAATTTAAAAATTTAATATATTTTAATTATATTTATTAAAATTAATTTATTAAAATTAAATAAAATCATTAAGTTAAATAAATTATTCGTAATTCTTATCAATAATTAATTTTAATTAAATAAATATATAAGATTAAATTATTCATAATTTTATTAAAATTAAATAATAAATATTTATATGATAGTAAATTAGATTTCTAAATTTTTAAAAATTAAAAAATTTAAAAATAGAAACAACAACTCTTACGGTACATTTTTCTCATTTAATGTATTCCTGACACACAATCTCCGTAATAATTGTGGACATATTTCGAAACTTGGACACGTGTGTACCAGAGTTGTTCATGATCTCTAATTATTATTTATACAATGCAAATAATGATAAAATATTAAATAAGTCAATAATACATTTTTTAAGGAAAAAAGCAGAACCTGATTTTAACATCAAAATAATTATGTGAAAACGAACTTAGTATTATTTTATAAGAACACTCAAATCAATACAACAAATAAGCTTATTAGCCACGGATTCAATAGTCGCTAAATATTAAAAAATCATGTCAAATAATAATTTGTGACAAAAAAAAATCATCTCCGAATCTGGGTAACAAAACAATATTCACGACGTTTTTGTAAAATCCTCATTGAAATATTTTGGATATACAATATATTCATCAGTAAAACATATAACCAACGAGAACGAAAAATGTTGTACAGAGAAATTTGCAACGTATATGTTTCATAGAGAAAAGTTTTTACCTATGAAACTGTAGTTGTAAGTAATTATTTTTACCTACGATTTTATTTTTGTAGCAGAATAGTTTTAGCTATTAATTGTTTGTTATTGGTAAATAATTTTAGAAATGTTCTTAAAAAACATAGGAAATAATGTTTTGTGACAAATTTGTTTTGGTAGCTAATATTTTTTAGTAACAAACATTTATTTTTAAATGTTAATTTTATTATAATTGTTAAAAAAATTTAATTGAATTTATTATAAATTTTAAGACAATTTGAAATATAAAATTGTTACAATTTATAATTAATGTTGGTGGCATATTTTTAAATAATAATAAAGTGAAATAAAATAAACATTAAAAATGGAATGCATTTTATATAAAAAAATTACAGAATTTGTAAAAATTTTATCAATAAACTAAGAATCCTCATTGTCACTACTATTGACATAGTTTGAACCAAGTAATTGTTTGACCATCTTTTTAAGCTTGTTGACTTCTTTTACATTACGATCTAACTTCTCTTCTGTACATTGTAACTTGGTCTTCAATGACTGGTTCTCCTTTTGAAGCGTCGTGACATATGCTAGTCATGATGAAGATGTACCAACAGGTTTATCCCTATACTTAATATCTTTGATATATCCGGATCTTGCACCAAGGACATTATTGCAAATGTTATCGACATTAGGTTGATTACTTGAGACAATGATGTCTGCAATGACTCTTGTATCTTTTCCTACAATTTAAAGTACAAATTTGAGCTAAGTGAAAAACTATTACTTATTATTACATAAAATAAATTGTAATATTTATTTTTTTGTACATACATAATTACTTTGTGCCTCTTCAGATGTCAGACCTCCACCTTCCTTGTAGTGTGTTAACTTGTACAGTGTGATCCTATCACACTCTTGTCATTGCAGTTGAGTTTGACTCTATTATATGAATTTAAAAAATTAGAAGATAATAGAATTTATTGTATTAAGATATTGAATAATAAGTTGAAAACGTTACACTTACAAGTTCTTGTCAAACGACAACAAATGATTTGAAGTCGATATTATGAGGAGTCTTCATTTTTACTCTATTCACCTTTACTTTCTCACACTTTACGTAAATTAAGAGAAATAGTCGTGAAATGTATAAACAAAAATAATGGAAGAAAATATGAAAAGAAATAAAACAAACCTGACCCTTTGCAAAGGCCCAATAAACACACATTTTAGTGCAATTTTCTGGACTGACCAGTTCCAGAACATGTCTCCTTGTCCCTTCATCGGAAGGGAAAGACTGGTAATATTTATGAAGTATACATCGATGATCTTTCATCCTTTGTTTTAGCAATGAACTAACACAACTTGAAACCTCAGGCTTGTCGATATCAACAATATTAAGCTTCATCTACGAAAGAACAAGTAGAAGTTAAGTTACTGTTTTTGGTAAGTAAAATTGTAATACATTTAATCAAATGAATTGAAATATTATCGAAACTTTGTGTAAAGAATTTTAGAGCAAGTTGTCTTCCTTTAATTGCCTGGCATGCTGAAGGCAAGACAATTCATTCCTCACAACGATGCCCAACTCACTGGACAATTTTGCAAATTGGATCTCATCCAGAGGGTGACATTGCGTGGGGTTAATGGTCAAAGACAACTTGCTGTTCATTGCAACATTCATCCGTTGCAACTCAACTCTTTTTGTGATACCTCTACCTTATTTTCTAATCACATTATTAGAACTTGAAAATAAAAAAATCATAATAAGAAAAACACACTAAACATGTAATGAGTAATTTCAACATTAATGTAAATATGTTTGGTTAACAATAACATACCTGAAGATCCCTCAGTATTAACTGACGATATTAGTAAAGGTTGTTGTTGACTATCTTCACTCGAGGATGAAATTGTTGGTTGTTGAATGATGGGGTTGGATTGAGTTGGCTGTTGAAAGATGGGGTTGGATTGAGGTGGTTGCTGTGGAGGAGGAACTTCTTCAGTCGTTGCCACCCTCTTTCCCTTATTTCTACCAGGTGCCATTATACTAAACAACTAAAATGAAATATGAAGATAATGCTTAAGAACTCAAACATCAATATTCCACATGAATATAAGGAGATCAATAGTCAAATACTAAACATTTGACATAACAGTCTGCATAGACATAAGTGAAACATTAAAAATATGCATCTAGTCATCGTAAATTAACATAAGTTAAACATCAACAACATAAGGCAATTATGAACCTAACATTTCAAAAAAATACAAACACATTTACATTCAATCATTATGATTAAGATTTTGAAAATCAGCATCATTAAGTACATTATCATTGATTCTTCATCACTAATATATTCGAGCAAAGTATTGTCATTGTCATTTAAGTCATCCTGAGTATAGTCTTCATTTGTTTGTAAGATAAGATGGGCTTGAACTTCATCTAGTTGAACAACTTTGTGATCGAAATCTCTCCTATAGAATGATGATATATCTACATATTCTACCGGAATGCCTTCATTATTGAACTCCAATCCAATTTCTTGATAAACTTCATATGCATCCTCATCCAATTGACCAATATCCCTTTCACAAAAATCAAAGACATTCCTTTGTTGAAACTTTTAAACAACCTTCCAATTGCTACCCAATACAGTATCGTTGACATAGAAAACTTGTTACTTGCAAGAACAAAAGGATCATTATCACACCATGTCTTACCAACATTTATGCTAGTAATATGCACGTTCACTTTCAAGTCAGTTAGATCAAACCATTTGCATTTAAGTAGAACAACCTTCTTATCTTATCGTTGATGTAGTGTAACTCTATTATTTCACAGATGACATCGTAGAAGTCAATGATTTCGTCGTCATGACATCCTTTAACGATAACCCCACAATTTTGTCTTCTAACTCAACTATCTCGATTTTGTATATAAAATCTCACCCCATTAATAATGCAACTTGTGTATTTCTTCCCACAAATATAAGGCCCACATGTCAAACTATATAATGCTATTGTTGCTTTTTGCACATTATGATTATGTAACCATATCATTAGTATGAAAAATTGAAAATAAATATGAGGATAAGACTTATGCTCATATTTTCATAATATATAACCAATATGAAACTTACTCGATTTCTAAACAATGATACAAACTTCTGCCTATATCTTTCTTCAACATTAATAATTTGTCACTTTGTGCTCTTTATTTAAAAAAGACAACGACAGTAAGATCTCAGAGTGAATAAAGAAATTTGTAATATGATTGTTTGAATGAAAAGGAATATAAGTACTCTATGTACGTATCGACTTTCTTGCAATTGTTCAAAATATACCAATGGGAGATTTCAAATTTGTCTTTAGTTAACTCCACATATTTACCCATACTAAGTGGCCTAACTTTTGGGAGAAAATAGATAACCCACCGTTATCATAAAAATCAAAGTTACATTTTGATCTATTAAACCTTGTCTCCACATCAGCTAAGTAGATTGAACAAAAAGTCAAGCATTCATTTACTGTATAAGCCTCTGCAATACACCGTTCTAGTTGAGCTCTATTACATACATAACGCTTAAGAGAGCACAAAAACTTGAACATAATCAGTTATAAACTTAGGAATTGTTACAAACAAAGAACATAGAAAAAAATTTATGAATTTAATATGAATTACCTTCCAATCGGAAACATCCATCGAAATTGAACTGGCCTATAAAGTTTTGCTTCATATGGTAAGTGAATTGCTAAATGAACTATAACATCAAAAAACGATAAGGGGGATAATAGTTCAAGATTACATAGAATCAATGCTATGTCTTTTTCCATTTTATCAAGCTCTTCAACTTTAAATGTCTTGCAAAATAATTGCTTTAAAAACTCTCCCAATTGACCCAAAGTAACGAACACATCCTTCAACAAACACCCACGTATTGCAATAGGAATTAATCGTTGCAAAAGTACTTGAAAATAATGACTTTTCAATCCTGACACTTTTCGCTCTTTAACATTGACACAATGACCTATATTTGATGGATACCCATCAGGAAATTTGACCAATTGGAGGAACTGACAGACTGACTGTTTCTCACTTTTTGACATATTGTAACAAGCAGGGAGAATAATGTATGACCCATCATCTCTTCTTTTCAAATGCAAGTCTTTTCTAATATTCATGTCTTCCAAGTCAAGTCTAGACTTAATTGTGTCTTTGGATTTCCCATCAATTCCTATGACAATCCCTAAAATGGGCTCATAATTGTTTTTCTCAATATGCATGGCATCAAGATTATGCCTCAGTACCAATTCCTTCCAATATGACAAGTTGAAAAATATGTTTTTTTGTCCAATTCAGTTAGACATCATTTCTCTTTTGCTTTATATTACTTGGGTGTTTGCCAAGTATAATGTCACCCAAATGTGATAGCTGGTAAACAATATCATCACCAGACAATTACATCGGAACTTTACCCAATTCTACTTTGCCATTAAACAATTTACTTCTTCACCATCTATGCTCATGTTCCAAATAACGACAATGACCTGTATAAAATATTTTACTTCATATCTTTATTGAATATGTTTGATGGTTACATACGGGACAAGCCATATACCCTTTAATGCTCCACACAAACAAATTCCCATAAGCTGGGAAATTATTTATAGTCCACAAAATAGCAGCATGCATTATAAATGTTTCACTTTCAACAATGTCAAAAGTTTGTAATCCAAATTCCCATAGATTGTTTTAAGTCATCAATTAATGGTTGAGTGTACACATCAATGTCCTTACCAAGAGCAGTAGGTTCTGGAATAAGCAAAGACAACAACATAAAAGGCTCCTTTATACACTTCCATGGAGGTAAATTGTATGAGACTAGAATCACCGGCCACATGCTATATAAAGTGCTCATATTACCGAAAAGATTAAATCCATCTGAGCCTAATCCAAGTCCAACATTACGACTATCTTGTGCAAACCATGGAAACTTTCTATCAATTTCTTTCCATGCCATTGAGTTTGTTGGATGACGCATAATGTTATCATCATTGCGCTTCTTTTTATACCACCTCATATCTAAGACTGTTTTTATTGAAAAAAAAGTCTTTGCAATCGTGGTTAATAGGAAAATATCGAACAATTTTATTGGGTATCTTTTTCCTTCTGCCATCATCCACCGGCCACCTTGATGCACCACAAATAGGACACTCTTGAAGATCTTTACTTCCCTTCCAAAAAAGAACACAATCATACTTACAAGCATGAATTGAAATGTATCCCAATCTAAGGTCCCTTAACATTTTCTTTGTATCATTGTAAGATTTTGGCATCTTTTATCCAATAGGTAATGCATCATTCAGTAAGTCAATTAACATGTCAAAGGACTTGTTGCTCCATTTATTGTAAACCTAATGCAACAAGTTTACAGCAAATGATAATTGTGAGAAATTAGAGTACCTCAGATATAATTGTTCTTGAGCAACTTTCACTAACTTCCCAAAATTATCTTCTATAATACTACCAATTATGTTAGGCATTCTTGTTTCATTCATAGTCTGCATACAATTCTGACAATCGTCTATCATCTTGTCAATCCCATCATCACCATCATCGTTCACATCCCAATCATCTACATCATTATTGTAACTGTCATCATAAGATGTACTGGCACTTCTACTACAACTTGCTTCCTAACGTTCACTATAATAAAGCCATGAAGTATAGAATTTGTCTATGTATTGAATCAGTAAGTGATTATATACCACATCTTGACTTTATAAGTCGACATTTAAGCAATCGATGCATGGAAAACGAATACTACATTCATCACCCATATGATATTTTACAAATTGCATGAAACTCTTAACTCCTTCTGCGTATTCAGTTGACCATTTTTTTATGAGACATCCAACTCTTATCCATTTAGCTATACAATACAAGAAGATAACTGAGTTATTATATACATTTTTTGTTCAATATTACATTAAAAAAACCTATGTATATAAGGTATGTGGCATTATTTATTCCTGATCGAGAAACAGAGTTCTCACAATCGCTTCTAGACTCGTGAAATTTTTTACCGATAAGCCTCATTAAAGCTACATCATCGATTTCCAGCCTATATACCATCCTATGTCTATACTATGTTTATTTGTTTCTTTATTAATTTGTCTGTTTAACTTCTTTTAGTACATAATGACATTATAATTGGTTAAGTCTTTTGTATTAATTTTTGTTGTTTACATTGAAGCTATTATTTTAAATGTCCTTCGCAAAAGAAAGAAATTAAGCTTCCAAATTTTATCTTTTAAAAATTGTTGGTGAAATTACCTTTACCTATTGTTCTTTCTAATTTGTTAACATATAAATTATATCATTTACATTAGTGTATAATGTAATTGAACATGTTATATTCATCATTTGATGTGTTGGATGTTGTTATGGTACTAACTATTCAGTACAAAAATTAATTACATTGTATGAGGTTAACTACTAATTTTGTATTAATTTTTGTTGTTTAACGAGAGAGAGCTAGGCGGTGGTGGAGACGAGAAGGGCTGTGACGATCACCACGGCAGTTCCAGTGTAGCTCCAACACTGTCCACGGGAACGAGAGCGAGCAAGTAAGAGCGGAAATCAGCAAGAAGAAGTATTGCTGTTTTTGAGAGCAGGAAAGGATTCCGTTAACTCCACGAGCATCTTTCACAATACTCATATCCGTCCACCACGAGAATAATGTTTTCTCGTTTCTTGAAACTCATACTTATTTTTTTGTCTAATACTCGGAAAATTTTATAGGCTTCTGTTGGGATCTCACAGAGGTTTTCCTAGTTGCAGAATCTAGCTGCCAAGCTTACTCGTGTACAGGGCAGAGCTTCCTAAGCCTTCGACTGGAAAAATTCCTAGATTAATTCACTGTTTCTCTTGCATGTTTTTAGATTTCTCAGGGACGCTGGAGCAAGTTAAAGCAACCGAAATTGTCTCATAAATATATGAAAAGACCAAGTGCTGAAGCACTTGCATGCAAGCCATTTTGTTGATAGCATATTCGCGACGACCCTTCGTTCGGTGAAGGTAATAGCTAGTTTTATTGTTTTGGTTATATATGCAAGACGCGAGGACACCGCCTCAGCCAATTCCTAGGTGCACATTTTCACTTTGTGCTTCTTAAGCTACTTATTTGTGTTCGTAAGCTCTCTTTTTAAGCCTTCTCCCTTTAGTGACGCATGTAAGTTTGTGTTGGTAATGGGTGTTAATTTCTATAGTCGGGAAGCCTGTTATGTGCTGTTGGATGTTCATTAGTTGATGAGGGGGATGAAGCTCGTGAGTTTTCCAGTGTAGGTGTAGTTTTGGTGGTCATCTTCAGTGTTCCTTAATTGTCCAGCGTTTTTGTCTTTAGAGTCCTGCTCCTTCTTCCCACCATTTTCGACGGAGCCGAAACGTTGGGCATAACGTTGCTTGTTTTGGCCAAATGTTTTTCACTGACGTATAATGTCTGATGTATAATCTTTTTGAGCCTCCTGACAAATCTGCTATATGTTCCTTTTGAGTACCGTGGGTAGCCACTTTAGCCCCTTTCGCAGATATCTATATATAACAATCCCTTAACTTTTTATTTTCCTTTTAACCCGTCGCTTCACCGTTTAGTAAGAGCCTTCTTAAGTAATATCTTCGGTTGAGGCTCTCTGGGAGATGCAGTTATTTCAAGCATGGTTTTCTAGGTGTTTTGTCTTTCATGCCAGGATTTGTTAACTCCTAAATCATTGACTTTCTTTTGGTCGAGTACTACTACTAGTATTATTATTATTCTTTCTATCCTATTAGTCGTATTATCTCTAATGTTTCTTCTTTAATATTCAGCATTTTCACTTTTACTAATATTATTATTATCATTATTGTAATTATCGTTATTATTTTCCTTTTACTTTTATCCTTTTAATGACTTTATTACTACCTTTAATCTTTTCATTAGTGTCTTTAGTATTTTATTATTATTAATCAAGCTCTTCTTTTATTCACGTTTTCTTCATTCTTTTTATTCGTTTAGTAATATTAATATTATTATTATTGATATTGTTATTATTTTACTATTTTTATCCCTGTATTAAGTCTCCTATTAGTTTTAGTTTTTCTTTATTATTATTATTATTCTTATTAGTATTATATTATTATTATTATTATTATTATTATTATTATTATTATTATTATTATTATTATTATTATTTGTGTTTCGTATTATTAGGTTCTCGCAGTTCTGGCCTCCTTAAGTTATTCCCCATTATTTTGTATTTTCATTTTTACTGAATTGTTTCTGAAACCTGCATCATTCTTATATTGTCTCATTTGCATGTGGATCTACCAGAAATAGCCTCTACTATGTAGGGGTAAGGCTGTGTACTATCGGACCTCTCCAGACTCCACTTCATTCCGGGATTTCGAACTTGGTGATGATGATGATGATAATGATAATGACATTTAAGCTATTATTTTAAATGTTATTGGCAAAAGAAAGAAAATAAGGTTCCAATTTTATCTTATTAAATTGCATGGTGATTCAATTTCAAAACACTTTGTCCAAAAATGGCTATAAAATGACATGACATATCGTGTTTTGATTGCATACGCATCAATGGGTTTACTAACCACTAAGTTCGTGTTGTTAGTTTATACGCACCAATATGATTACTACTAGTTCATATTAACAATAATGAAAAGACAACCGACATATAAAATAATTAATTAACAAGCTAGTTAGTAAGATGATTACTACTAGTTCATATTAACAATAATGGTTACTACTAATTCGCAATAATAACAGTTACAATTTTTTGTTCAAATGATTTTGTAACTGGTTTGGACGAGTTACCTGAATCGATGGACAACTGTAAACCACTAAGAAGGAGGAACTTGAAAGATCAATCCTACAACCACTTCAAATAGTTGCTAGTTCCATAATCCTCAGTCATTACAATAACTAGTTTTTAGGTATATTCAACTAGTCTTACTCGATTTCCGTCAAAATACAAAAAGAGGGATTTTGTCGAATATACCTGAAGATTTCACACAAAATTTTCAGTTTTAGCTTTAATCAAACAGAGGAAGACAACATCTGCAAAAAACCTTATACACAATCCCCAAATAAATAAAAAATTTCTTCTTTATGGTACTATAAAAGCATATTTAAATCACAAAAAAGGATGTTGAAGAATTTGATAAAGTATTTCAAAAGTGAAGAGATTTGTCACATACCTAACAATCATTTTAACCTATAGTATATAATATGCGAATCAATAATTATTTAACTGATGAAAACATGGATCAAATTTTTTAATACAAGGAGTTTTTATTCAATGATGTACTTATTTAACTTTCTAATTATAAATACATAAATAAATATTTTAATAGAAGAAGAACGTTCAAGAGATGCATAAACTTGTCGTTCTAGTCCTATTAAACCAAAAATAAAAAAACCAATCAATCAAGCAAATCACTATTAAGTATTGACAATTTCCCTTAGCCCACTTCACTTTCCAAACCCAAAATATGTTGCTATAAACTGACAACATTTTTCAACCTTTAAATTCAAAGATTTTGTTTAATGTTTCGATGTCTTCACCATGTGCGATTCTGTCCCTCCTATCCCCTTTACCTTCTCCATTACCTAGGTTCCAAACTTGGTTTTTAACATAACAGAAAATATAACATTATAATTTAATTTTTAACATAATTAAACCTTGGTTCTCCAATATCATAAACTCAAAACACTGTAAGGACTTTTGTCAAATACCTTATGGGCAAGTAATTTTCAACTTAAAAAACACAAAATATAGTTGTTTTCCTTTCCTTCAACAACAATAACACAACTTTTGCTCCACTCAACCATTATCATCACCAAAAAATGCAAACAAATTGACAACAAACTCAAAACATAACACAAAACTATCAGACTAATATTGACTTCAATTATACATCTAAAAATACAATCAACAGTACTTACCAAATGAAGAGAGTAAACGCACGAAGAAGATTCTTTGTTATTGTCTAAGGTAGAGGAGAAAATAAGGCACAAAGAAGACGTTGGTTTTGAAAAAATGAAGGAGAGAAGGGGGCGCTGGTCTTCAGGCTAAAAAGAAGAGAGGGAGTAAGCGTCTGTGTTTAAATAGACGGTAGGACGACGTTGTTTGTAACAATATAAAATGTTTGCTACGAAAGAGAGGGAACAAGTGTCTGGTACGTTTGGCAATGAATTTTCATCGCCAAATATAAGATGTTTGCTATGCAAATAAAATAATGTCACAAATTGTACAACATTTTGCTACCAAATTGATAAATCATCGTCAATACTAAACATTTTACTTTTTTCCGATGGTCAAAATTATCGTCACCTATCACTTCAATTCACTACCAATTATACCCAATGTCACCAAAACCCAAGTATTTTCTTTACATTCTTAATTTTCTTAATTAACACCCAAGAGTTTTTGCGACGAAGTAAGTTTAGTCATAGAATACCATTTTCGCAACCAACCATCACACTTAGTTGCAAATGGTAGACAATTTGCTACCAAATGTCCTCATCGTCGCCCAAAACTGAAGTAATTTCTTTACTTTCTTAATTTTCTTAATTGATTAATATATATGAAGTATTCCCAATATGTCAAAAAAATGTTAAATTAATCTTCTCACTTATATATGCAATTGTTCTTCATTTGCTTAATTTTTGGGAATGACTTAATTTGCTAGAAATAGTTTTCTAATTATATTACAATGTCTTGTTAAATTATTATAATTTAGTTTTTCTAAATTATAATAATTAAAATGTATAATTTTTTAGATACATTTTTCAAAATTATAATAATTAAAATCTATAATTTTATGAAAATTGTAAGCCAATTATAATTTATTTGAAGGGTCAACAAATTAATTTGGAAATAGTTTTCAATTGAATAATTTAATTTTTAATTCAAATTATGTTTTATTTGGAATAGGAAAATAAATTTATTAAAAATTATTTATGAATTCGTGGACTTTGGCGACGAACCATGTATTAATCATTACATCTAACATTTGTCGACCAAATACAACAGATCGTAGCAAATTAATTAATAGTACTTCCAAATAACTATAGTAAATAAAAAACTGCATCATTTACCTAAACAAGAAAAACGACGTCATTTTGTATTAGGTTTTCAATGATAACCAAAATAAAAGGCTACTTCATTCTCGTTCAAGCAGTCAACATTTCTCAGAACCCTCTCATCTGTTTAGGTTATATATTGGTCATCACCGTTGATGAACCATCATTAACTAAATTAGTATTGTTCTTTTTTTAAAATTTTCATTAACGAAGTTGTGCTAAGTTTAACTTATACCTTTAGGTGTTTTTTGTGAGTTCTTAATTATGCATTTGATGTATGGGTTGTGTTTATGGTTGTGTTTCGAAAATGATTTACTGTTTGTCTTTGTTATTTCTATATAGGTTGGCTTCTTTCGAACGACCTCTAACGCTTACCTCAGCAAAGCTTCGTAACTATTTGATGAAAGGTCTTCAATAGTATTTTACTTTTATTCATTTCCAATAATAGTAATATAGCCCAATATAGATAATATTATATTTCTGTACATTAAGAATATAGTCATGTCTATTCTACTTTAAGTTCTAAATTTTGCATGTGAAACAAACTACACAACAAATTTCTGAAATTTTAGCCATGGAAACTTTCATATCATTAGGCACATTGAAGATGTATAAGTGCTAAGCTAGACTACTTTCACTTATCATCGAAATTGCAGTTGAACATATCATCATTTTATTCTAAATCGACATTTGCAGAATATACCTCTTAACATTATTAATCAAAGAATGTTGACATACGACTAGTTCTAAATGGTACTAATTCATTCCGTTAGGAGGAATGTAGCAAAATTATCCCTACTGAAGAAATAAACAATGCAGAAAGAATCTTTACTTCATACACTAATGATTGTTTACCTTCCATGGCTGATCTTCTGCTTCAAGGTGTTTAATATCATTTGAACAATGTCACTTTCCTTATAATATACATCTCATTTCCTTTTATGAATATATTATATATATTCACATTTGTTGTATATACTACATGTTGTTTTATGCTTCCTTGAATCTCGAACATGACATGTATGCCTATGGAGACGGGAACGATGTCACAACAATTCGTAAAGGATTAGGGAAATCAGTTGATGTGGAAAATTTGTCAATTCCACAGACTTCGTATGGTCATTCACGTATGCATGTCACTCCAATTTTGGTTTGTTTAATCGTTTACTAATACGAAAATATTTAATTTCTATACTGATTGTGTGTTAGATAAACCGTTTTTTGTAATGGTAGTTCATCTGGAGAACTTGTCTTCCATACTAAATGTACCAACTCATTTATTGTATCCTCTACAAGTTTAGCTATAGCAGAAACGTTGTTGCAAGAAGATGTGAAAAACCCTACACCTGAGGGAAGAACTATCACTGTTCTAATTGATGCCTTCGAAAGTGCAAGGACCCTCCTGGGGAATCCAAACATCAGGGACTCATTCACCTTTACTAACTCTCATGTCACTTGAAATCTAAAAAAATAATTATATTATTATCATTTATCGATGCAATCAACTGGATTCAACTTTAAATTTAATTTATTGTTGTATCTGTAAGAATTTATCAAACAACCTCTCTACTAGTTAGGGGTCAAGCTGCGTACTATTAAGTATGGACTGTTATTGTTCTTGTACTATGACTGTAAGAATTGTTAGCCTTCCATATATCATATAATTATATCGATACAATTATTAAAATTTTTATAACTAATTTTTGTATTGTTACTAATTATTATTAATGATAAATTAATACTACTGTTTAACACTTAGAATTATGTTGTGTGTGTTTTTGCAACACATTGTAAACATTTAAAACAAGTATACAATAAAACATATCTTAATTATGATAGATTATAAAAATGTTAATTTAATAAGCTTGAAAAATGTGAACCCTTTGGTGACGATTTTGGAAAATGGTCACCAAATGTGTTGCAAATTACCATAGAACTTTTGGTGAAGTTTATCAAAAATCGTCACTGGATGTGGACCTTTTCGTGATGATTTATGGAAATTGTCACTAAATGTCGACCATTTCGTGACAATTTTAGAAACCGTCACTAAATGTGAACTATTTGGTGACGATTTTTTACCGAATGGTAACTTTTAACGACAATGTGAAAAGTGTAGCAAAAAATACGTAGCTAAATGTATACGAACCTTTGATGGCGATTTCTCAAATTTGTCACTGAACATCTTTTTAGCGACGATTTAACATAATCGTCACCAATTGTGCCCTTTGGTGACAATTTCATAAATTAGTCACCAAATGTTTACCAAACTATGGTGACGATTTCTAAAATGCGTCACAAAGAGTTCATTTATCGACGAATATTAAAAAAATCGTCACCCAATGTAGACCAGTTTGTAACGATTTTTGGCATTCATCATTAAATGTTCACCATTTAGGGACAATTTTTTATATTCATTGATAAAATTAGACGGTTTAAAATTTTTACGATTGAACCGATAGAACCAGTTGAGTTATTTTAATCATGAGTCCTAACTACTCATTTATTTTTATTTTAGTTATACATTTATTACATGTCTAATTCATTAAAGCACTTTTGACGTAATTATTTGAACCTCAAACCCTAATTCGTGTATCATAGTTCGTTGTTAGGTTGCCATTGCTGCTGCTTAAGACATGAATTTATTTATTTATTTTGTCAGCTTCACGTATTATCCTGCACGATTTGAACCGTCAAATAAGGTATTGACTCAAAATATAACCAAATGCAAAGTACTTCTTCGGCTTTACTAAAACCAGAAACACTGAAACTTCACTTAGTTCTATTTTTGAAAGGTGGGAGGGCCTTGCAAATAAAACTAGATTTAATAACTCTTAGTTGTTGAATATTATACAATAATGGACATTTTCAGAATGGGAGGAAGCAAGAAACTGGTGAAGAAAGCGAAAGGAGGACTAAATCTAAATGACAATGCCCTAAAATTCAAGGGATCATATGATTATCATAATCTAATCACTCTGGATTCTCTTTTAATAAGTAGTTGGCGTGTGAATTGCGGCGTCCTAATCCTTCCTTTGATTATGTTTCCAGCCAAGAAATTGCTACCTAATTATTTAAACTTGTTTAAGCAACATGACATATCGTGCATTACATTGCTTATTAAAAAAAGATGAATTACTTTGAAGTTAAAGCTGGGATTGAGAAACAAACTTTAGAAAACCTAATCCTGGTTATGATATAAATAGGTTTTAAAGACCTAAGTCTGGTTACCAAGAAAAAATAATTAAAAAAACTTAAAGCAAGTGTCAAATTAAAAAATACTTAAACTATTTCAGATAGCTCTAAATAATAAGTGCAATAATTTTGTTGTTAAAAATTAATTAGTTTATTAATTGATTAGTCACTTTGATTATGTTTTATTTAATAATTTTTTTAATTAAATTTTAATTTTTTGATAATTTTCCTCGATTATTTTTTAAATTTTTTAATTTTATTCAATTGGTTTTATGATTGTTTTAATATTGGTTGAACCTTTTAAATCTTAAATCTCTTGTCTTTAATTAATAAGTTATTATAATCTAAAATAAATCAATTAATTTTTATTTAATAATATCTTTTTTAATTAAACTATAAGGACAATCTTTTTTAATCATTTTTTAAATTATTTAATTTTATTCAATCTTGAATTAATTTTATGGATGTTTAATATTAAATTTTTTATCTTACTGGTTTAACTTTTATTAGTTATTTATAATATTATTCGTATATATAATTCCATTGAGCGTTCAAAGGGCAAACAGTTGAAAGTGGAGCAGAAAAAAGCATTCTCAGCCCCAAAACGTATTAATCAACTCAGAAATGTGAAGCTATCAGGTGAAGAAAACTTTGTCGTAAAATAAAGCTAAGGTATTATACTCTCAATATGATAATTACATGTGTCTTAATTTGCAATTATAATAAAAGCCCATGTCACTGATTACGTTGCTCCATCGATTTGTTTGCGATTAATCAATAACATCTCCTGTTTTTTGATAATGCTTGTTCATTTTTTTAAGTAATAAATAAAAACAAGATTTATATAAAAATAGACTGAGAAAATGTTGTTAAAGTGTCCCATATTGACTAAATATGAAAATGTTAAAAAATTTATAAGTGATAAAGTTTAACTATTCAAATAATTAGTTCTAATTATTTTGATAATAATTGTCCTAAGTTCAATTCTTATTAGTAGACTCTATATTCTGCTCGTATTAAAAAATATCTAATATGTTAAGCAACCATTTCATCACAATAGCTTAAATTGTTATGTAAGGTCAACTTAATTAGTTTTATATATTTATTAACAAATATTTTATATGTTAATTATAAAATTATTTATTTTATACTTTTGTAATTAACAAAGACAAATTTTTAACAAAAATCTTTCGTTTTGTCTTTTTTTTTTTAACCACACAAAGAATAAAAAATTAGGTAATTAGATATTAACAATTGTTTCTTTTTGATAACTTACCATTTTGACATGTACGCTGAGTTCACGTGAATTACGACTAAAGTGTACCCATGTTTTAACGAAGAATGATAGCCAACAGCAATAATTTTCGTTGAGAAAGCGCGTTGAAAATTCATTGTATAATACGTTGGTCGCCTAATTATTCTTTTTGGTACAAGTCGGTTAATTAGTTTTTAAAATATTAATATAAAATTCAAAATTTTAAAATATTCTTAAAGGAGATTATTTTTACTTATCGAAGAATTTAACTAAAAAATTATTAAATAAAAATAAATAGATTTATTTTTGTTTATAAGAATTTATTAATTAGCAAAATTTGACCAATAAATTGATATCTTTTTAATATCCATAATTAATAAAATATATTAAATTAAAAAATTAAAAACTAAACCGAAAAATTAAAATTTTACAATTAAACCGGTCGAATCAGTTGAATTTTTTAATTATTAATTTTTTAATCTGAATTAATTTGACTTTACTTATTGTTAGAGATGGCTAATTGTATCTTATCTCATTCAAAGTTTTTTCATAAAATTATTTTAAACGCAAGTTGCCCTGATCTAATTTAACCCATACAACTCGTTGCCAAATCGCCCACATAAACCGTAAGATTTTCTTTAATAGCCAAAGCCCATTGGGCTACCGAGTTAGCCCTGATCTCTAACAATTTGCAATTTTATTTAATTGCAGAGAAAACAAAGGTCAAGCACAATAATCAGAAATCAGTTTCATTCATCTAAAAAAGCGTTGAAATTCTGAAATAGGTGATCATGAATTAAAAGTCCAGTTCTCAGTATCATGGATTTGGAATTAACTTGTACTAGTCTATTGAAAATTGAGTGATTCAAATTAGCACCTTAACTCTGAGCCAAAATCACTAATCAGGGCAAGACTTGGTCCAGGTTGCAACACACAAGTGCAAGCAGATAACCAGTATTGAGAAGAGTCTTAAGCATTAATATACATTGTAAGTTCAGCTTCAGAAAATTTCGTTACTTGGGAGTCTCAGTGTGTTGCTTTTAGCTGAACGAGTCATGTGGGTAATGCAACTGTCATGCTGCTGATGACCTCCTACCTGCATAATTTTCCTGGAACACCTATCAGAAATTATTCAGCTATAAGACCAAACAAACGTGCATCAAGACCAAAATTGCGCAAGTTGAGGATCATCCCTCAAGATTATTGTTGATTAACTAAAGCTTCAGTTAAGGCCTCCAGACAAGTTAGATTCTCTTCTTCCATATTCCTTCTGACTATAGAACTACGCAAGAAATTGACATTTACAATTCTACACAGATTACAAAAGCAAGCCAAGACCTAAGCACATTAACAAATGCAAACTAGCAAGTAGCAATTCATGCCCAAGCTTCATCTCCTCTATCATTTACAATCCCATGGTTTCGAGTCTTCTTAACCGGTTTACTCATCTGAAATACAGGGTGTCTGCACAGCCTCCTAACTCCTTTTCTCAGACTAAAACTGTCCCTATTATTGCATTCGTCTTTAAACCCATTTCCTAAGTTTCCCATGTTGGACAATGAAGCAGGACTGCTACCTGAAGTGGATTCAAATTCCTCTTCCCCATCTTTCTTTGGAAGGATACAATACTTTTCCTTGATATTGGATTCTGCTCTATTCATAGTGGCAGACCTCAAAAAGTTGCCAGTGGCTGCTATCTCTGGTATACAGAAGCCTGGAACAGTTTCAGAACATCTTTTAGGATCCAACTGTGCTCGGCAGGTGTCACTCTTGATATTTGAGGAATTGGGAGATCCTGAGCGCAATCTAACCAGGGAAACCAATTCCTCTCTTTGCCGGAGGGTCCTTAAGATCAAAGTCTTGAGCAAGTTCATTACTTGTACAGCGTGAATCAGTGCTGTCAATGGATCAGCCATCTGCACCATAATCAAGAGGCATCATTGAGATATCTTTTGGCAAACAAAAAGAGTTCAATTGTTAGTTGTTAGAACTACAAATTTGCACGTGGTTAGACATTTCCTTATAATCCCTCTCTTAACAGTCAATTATTTCAGTAATCAACTATTGTATATTTTGTGTCGAATACAGCATGTCCCTCAGGCACGTGGGCTAGCTAGTCCTGTAGCAACCAACCACAAAAATGTACATCATACTAACAAGTTAACAAACCTGAGTCATGTTGGGAGCAAAAACCATAGCAATGTTGCGTGCATTCATCTTATTATACTGCTCATGTTCAACAACATCTGCCATTAAGTTGATAGCCCAATCTAGCAGCCCTGCTTCTGTTGGAGGAAGCAACCTGACAAGTTGAGTGCAGTCACCCTCAGTGTTAGAGTGCATCACTTGCTCTGGCGTGAGAGAATCAAGAATTCCTGAAGGTAGTTCCCTAAACCATGCCTAAAAAAATATGAGAAGAACAACCGATCACTTCTTATGGAACAAAGAAGAAAACAAATTTAGTATTCTGTACCCAAACTTGTGAAATTAAGCAAACAAAAAAGGAAATCTTTGAGTAAGCAAAAGAAGAAATTTATGTGTTCGACTATGTTATTCTCAGTTACCTTAATCAAGCCTGCCAAGCAATGTACATCAATTCCACGTGGCACTACACCTTTGTTAAGCTGGTCTCTGACATACTCTTCTTGGCTATTCTCGGCATTAATCCGGAATATCCCCTCTGCCTTGATGTACACAAGCGAACATGAAAAACAGTATTAAGGGTTCTGCCTTAAGAAATAGTGTTGAAACTGAATGATCTATAAATTTTAAAACAGGAATTTGGCAATACCTTAAGGCCCCCTTCTACATACAGTCTATTTTGCATCATAAGGAGGATGGTGGGCACACTATTCCCTTGATCATCATAGGAACATTGCATTGAATTGGCAGAAACTCCAAATACTTTTGCGCTGAAAAGCGATTTAAGAAAGATATTAAGGCCAAATGAACAGTGACTACACAATACCCTCTGCTAAAAACCAACCAACTGATGCAATTTGTTCGAATGACCACAGATCACTTAAAATTAGAAGATCACGCGAGTGTCAATCTTTGTTCATCATGTTACAAAATGGAACCTCCATCTACAATCCTGATAATGCAGTCATGAATAAACACTAACAACAGTGCCATCTTCAAGGAATACACAAAAACACATGCATATAAAGCAGTAACTCAACCACTATTGCATGTAAATAAATTAGAACCAAAAAGATTAAATTCAAATAGAAAACAGATGAAGAACCAAAATTACCTGGCACTAGGCACTTTTCTGGGAACATCAGGTTCGATGTCGGTAGGCAAGCCAAGAAAGCCGTTAAAACGATCGAAGGTAACGTGAGATTCATGCCTGACCTCCGTAGGCCACCCAATATCCATTGAACATGCATCATCATCATCATCCTTCTCCACACTGCACGTGACCAACGACTTCCTCAACGCCGCCGCCAACACATCCAAAACACCAAACTGACTACTCCCACTCTCTCCGTCGCCAGTACGCCGACTACGATCTCCGCTGTCGTATCCGGACGAAGAACTGATAAACCGGTTTCTGGAAGTGTCATTGTAATCCTCCTCTTCGTAGCACTCTTCCTCTTCCTCTTCCTCTTCTTCTTCCTCCTCCTCCTCCTCTTCTTCTTCTTCTTCTTCTTCTTCTTCGCTCACGTGAAAGAACGGATCCGGAGGAGCGACGGAGCTGAACTGAG
>JANTPM010000009.1:27374040-27388117 GCA_025434745.1 Erythroxylum divaricatum
TTCAAATAACTCATCTACTTTTGAATATTTCTTATTTTTACTTCAAAATCGGGGTCCAACATTTTTAGTTCATTCTCCTAATGTCCTTAATGTAAGGCCATCAGGACTGCATAATTTGAAAATTGAAGAGTAAGGGTGTCGAGAGAACAAACTGAAAATGAATGAAAAAATTGAGTCAAAGCGTAAAGTTGTTGGGGCTGTGTAATCTGATTTAGGTTATTTTTAAACAATGACCAAAATTAACATAACAAATTAAGATATCATTTAATCACGTAATTAAAATGACGTCATTATTGTAATTACATGATTAAACAGTATCTTTGTTTTAATTACGTGATTAAACGATATCTTTATTTGTTGTATTAGTTTTGGTTAACATGTATTAATAGTTAAGGATTCTGAAACACGTAGTTAACTATGTCAGCAAACTTAACGAAAAAACTAACTTCAAGCTAGAATTGAAAAAAAATTGAAAATTTAAACATTTTATTGTTATTTTTTTGAAGTTTGGGGTAGAATTAAAAAATAAAAGTTTAAGTATTTTATTGCTGCTTTTTAAAGTTCGAGCTATAATTGAAAAAATTGACTAAAGTTTGGATTTGTTTTGGCAACTAACCCATTAAAAATTTAATTAAGTAGTTGGACACTTCTATTTTTCATATTTATTCTACAATTTCATTTTCTTTTTTAGGATCAAGAAATAATAGCTTTTATTTTTTAGCGTATTTAATGAATTATTAGAAGTATATAATAATTTATAAATATATTATTTAATAAATAAATTTGACTCAAATATTTTATATTGCATTGTAATATAAATTAAATTAATCGTCTCTTATTAAAATTGTAATATATCAAATCAAATTTGATTCTCTTAAAATTTAAACTCGATTTCAATATTTAAATTTGATTAAATATGATTTAATTTATTAATTTAAAATTTCATTAACTCATTATCATAATTTAATTTATTAATTTTGAGTTGAGCTACCTCAAAATTTCATAATTTATCAAAAATAAAAAGAATTCGTTAAATTGGAATCAAAACTTAATTAAATAAAATTTAGTTAGTTGGTTTCTATCTCAAATTAACTGACCATTTCTACTTCTAATCACTATAAAGTCAAGTTTTGATGAATGGGGGGAAAAAAAGAAGAATAAGAAAGAGGACTAAATGTTCTTAAATTTTGCTTAACATTTGTCTATCACTTATTTCTTATCTTTACTATCTTAAAATGCGACTTAGCACATACGTGCTATGAAATTGAGCCATAGCTTATCGTTGAAAAACATCGTAATAAATATCTTTAACTGAAAGCAATAACTTAATTAAAAACACACACACATCACTATCTTCTTGGAGGAAACTGTTGAATCATTCAATTCAACAACATGGTGCATTCCACATTCAACCCCTTATCAGCACCGAAATTGGAAATAAAAACCCAAAGAAAACTATAAAAGAAAAAAGGATATCTCGAATCATTCGTCCAATTGGGTAGTTTCGAAGACTTCGCAGCCTCCTTCGTGCAGTGTATTTCGTCTAGAATGGTCCCCAAGGCTATTAAAGCCTACTTGTCGCCCCTCCTCAGCCTCTCCTCTCCTTCATCTTAACGAGACGTGTTCATGGCCATTGTAGTATTGTACTCTACCATGTCATCCACCGTACCATCTCAACTGTTCTACCAATCTTCACGTTAAGCAAAGCGAGTGCATGTAATCAATCAGTTAAGTGTATTTGTAAAGTGAAACTAGAGATGGCCTACACGTCACGTCGTTTTCCGAATATTGGAACTATACATATTCTCTTTAAAGTTTGTGGCATTGGCAAGCGATCCTTGTTAAAGGTTTCCATTTTGTTGGAGAATTTTAGGAAAGGAATGTATCATGAAAAGGATAGTTTAAGTTTAACATATACACGGCTCCTGCTTGGTTTAAACTTCTTGTTAGTTAAGCAATCCATTGGCAATCATTGATTCATGCAACTATAATATATAGTAGCTTACCTGTCTAATACTTAATCATCTTTTGTTGCAAGTATTTTTATGCATAAAATTTTCAAATATTAACATTACTAATTTGCCTAAATTTCAGTATTTCGGATCGAAAATTAAAATAGTAAGACAGGATATTTAAGGTTTAAAAAATATTAAAACGTAACTAAAAATTAAATAAAATTAAAAAAAATTAAAATATAATTAAAAGAGATTGTCCTTATCTATTGAATAATTTGAAATTTAATTTTAAAAAATTGTTAAATGAATATTAATTGATTTATTTTAATTTATAATTACTTATTAAGTTATAAAAATTGATCGACAATTTTTAGCATAAAAATTATTAAAATAAACTATTGAATTGACAAAATTGGTTAAATGACAATATTTTTTATTTTATTCAACTCTAATTAAATGAGTCAAAAGTGAAATCATTTTTTTTTTGGGATATTTTAACGGAATTGTTCCAACATCCTCATAACCTAATCTATTGTGTTTGACTGACGGAACAAAATATAAGTTTGTGTTGGCATAAGAAGAGATCAATTAACAAGTAACAACCCTCTTCTTCGTTAGGTTAAGCTCTGCTTTTTACTTTTACGCAAGCTGCATCATAGTTATCATCATGATCCACGCCTCGGCCACCTATCATCTTCAACGTTATTGTGGTCAGGACAAGCGCATTATGATAACTTGTCCCTCTTCGACCTTCTTTTCTCTGTTCCTTATTCTTTTTTTTTTCCTTTTCCTTCAACAGTTGTTGGAAAAACCAAAATGACATGAGCACAACGAAACCAGTGACAGAATATTAACCTTTTTATCCGGAGAAAGTTATCAACTTCTCAATACTTTATAACTATACATACATATATAAATAAATGCTGTAGGAGCATCACGTACTGCGTAAATTTGACAGTACAGCTGATTAAAAGAATACAGCAGCTCTTTTGTATCATCATCTCTCCCATGACTCATTCCAATACGAAGTGATTAATTGCTTCAATTCACCCCAACTGTTTCCTTAATCACGCCACCATGTTCAAAAGTCAACTCTTTCTATGTTACGGGTTCATTAAGTTGAGATATAATTGGTTAGAGATTGCTCCTTGAATGATTCAAAGTTCAAACCCTTTCCCAAAAACATGGACTGTATGAACAACCGCGTGGATCTTCTTCAAGTGGAAGCTGAGGCTGAGAAAAGCCACTCTGCCCCCGAAAGCGATGACCTCACACGGTAGGAAGTAGGATTTCAGGTGTCTCTTTTAGTTGAAGCTGTGAGCTTGAATTTTATTTAGCAAAGACGTCTATTTGTGTTTAGCATTAAGAATTTACTTAATTAGTATTTTTCTTAATTAATTTAAAATATATTTAAAGACTAGTAATTAAAATATCTATTATTATCCATAGTCGCAGTTCATATTTTCGTGAAAATATAATTTTTAATTACATCGAAACCATTTTTCTTTTATATCTATCATAATAATATAAACTTTAGTTCGTAGTTTAAGAATTTTTTTTTAAAATTCCTTAATTTTTAAAATTTCAAAAATATATTTCTATTTTTCAAATTTTCAAAAAATTTCTTTACTTAAATTTAGATTAAAAAATAACAATAAAATATATACAATAAATATAAGATATAGATCAATATAATATTGTTTATATGGTAATTAAACCGAAGTCTTAAACATAGAAATAATTATATTATATTTAAATAAATAATTTATTATAATTATTTTAAATTATTAATTTTAATTTAATTTAATTTATTCAGACAATTATCATATTGGTAATATTTGAATAGTCTGATACTTATGCTTTATGTTTTTAACTTAAAGTTTTCTAAAAAAATTGATAAATTTAAAAAATGTAAAAAGCGTATACTGTTTTTTTATCTTACATATAAAATTATATATATACACAAGAATGTAGTTATTGTTAATAAAAGCACTATTTACGTGTATAATTATTTTTAAAAAAGTAAATATCTATCTTTGATCGTTATAAAAGAAATTACGCGGAAACGGAAAACGTGTTAGAGAAGGGCATTCTAGTAAATACGAAACCCGAACATTTCGCTGCTTGAGCAGAAGGAAGGGATTACGGAATAGGCTGTTTTACTTAACTAAAATACCCCTGTGGTCGTATAATTTAGGGAGGAAAGACAAAACCAAAAGGCACTCGTATGGTTTAGTGCGAAAATACAAAAGAGAAATAAAAAAAGATTATAGAAAAATAGACAAAGGAGGGACAAACGACTGGTCTCACACTCAGGTGTTTAATGGTATAGTTTAGCCAAAACATTTTGGATCTTTCTCAAGTTGGGGAGACAAAAGGAGCCCTCCGATTATACAGCTTCAGAAGTCTCGGGGCCGATTGCACCTTCCGATATGCTGATGCCGCAAATCTAACGGTACACGATTTTCTCACTTGATGTGTGATGCGTTGCTGCTTAAACTTTTTTCTGTTGTTTTTGTTCTATGTCTCTACCTTGACATAAAACACTCTCTATCTCTTTCTCTCTGACTCGATTCTTTCTTTTCATTCTCTTGTTTTATCGTTTTCTTCACTTAGATCTCTCTCTCTCTTCCTTATTTGTTTTTCTCTCCGGTGATAAAATCAGATCCGTGGGGGAGATATTCTACGCGCCGTCAGATGCCTGGACTTTGACTGACTGCTGATCAGATACAGAGGAGCGCCAGGAGTATTTTCTTTTGTAGATATGGGCCAGTGTTACGGTAAGACGAATCCAACTAACGAAAATGACGGTATAACCACCATCGTCGCTTCCGGCGAACGCAACCAAGCGGCATTTCTTCCGTCAACGCCGCATAACGGCGCAGTTCCGTCAGTGAAGAACACTCCTGGTCGGTCTTCTTACCCCAGCCCCTTGCCCAGTCCATATCCTCACGGCGTCTCCTCCTCCAGTCCGCTTCCCGGAGGCGTCACGCCATCTCCGGCGAGGACTTCCACACCCAGGAGGTTCTTCCGACGGCCCTTTCCGCCGCCGTCTCCGGCGAAGCACATAGCCGCTTCGCTTGCCAAGCGGCTTGGTGGCGGTAAGCCGAAGGAGGGGCCAATTCCGGAGCACGGAGGCGCGGAGCCGGAGCAACAACAGTCGCTAGACAAGAGCTTCGGTTATAGTAAGAACTTTGGAGCTAAGTACGAGCTCGGAAGAGAGGTAGGGAGAGGGCATTTTGGTCATACGTGCTCTGCGAAAGTGAAGAAAGGTGAGTTCAAGGATCAGCAAGTTGCAGTGAAGATCATTTCCAAAGCTAAGGTAACAATGCTTCTCTTACACGTTTTGATTATTTATAACTCATTTTGTTATGTGTTTGTGTGTTTTGACAGTTTTTTGGCTACAATTTGATATTTACTTTTGTCCTCCTAGTTTAGATTCTAATGGAAAAAGCTTTTCACTCTGCACTCAGTAGTTTACTATTGGTGAAGTATATATTGCTTCCAAGTTCATTAGCTTCTTGTTTAGGTGGATTGAGTTGGAATTAGCTGAAAGGTAAAATGAGGAAATGTTTCTGTCTTAATTAATCAATTGATAGGGTTGGTTTTTTTTAACCTGATAGTTGGTTGTCTTAGAGTAACTGTTATTGGAAGTTGAAACTATGTTATCTGTTGATGCAATGAATCACACGAGTGAGCTTCCTTCTCGTCTGGAATAAATTGTTTTAACCTTAGTTGTTATGTTACTTCTAAGGAAATACATTGTCCATAAATATTCTTAGAAGCATAGAGATCATCGACTCCGCGCTTGTTGGTATCCGACAAAGATGCTGGATATCTGACAGGAATCTGAAGTATCCCAGTTTACATGCAACGTGTACGTTCATGCATAGATGGAGTTTGACGGCAAAGAAAGAATGATGCAATTATGATCATTAATATTAGGGAAGGTGTATACAGTAGTCAGTATCAAATAATTGTACAATTAATGAGTTGGACATTCTTATCTCAAATTGATAGATGAGTGAAGCCACATTGAAACATTCCCAAGGTGTAGCTGAAGGCAGGTTTGTGAACGTGGGTCACATGATTACTAATATGGTTCTTTTATTAGAATATAAAGAATATAATCGTGTTTCCAAATTTTATGGTCTTTTTAGGCAACATGATGATTTTTTGACCTCTATATCAGCAAGAAATGTGATGCTGCCGGTTATGAAAAGAATCATAAACTCTGAAGAAACAATTTGGTAATCATAGAGCAATAAAGTGGTTGCCTAATCAAGTCATTTTGAGCTTGTGCCAGGGTTTAGACCCAGGGGGCTTCTCATGATTTGTTCTTCTTATGTTTTTGTGTTTCCTCTTGTAAGGAGCTGGATCACATGAAACGTGCATACCCTCACATAAAACAAACACATGATTGGAGAAGTTGTGGCATTTTCCTACTAATAATCTTGCCTTGTATGCATTGGTTCTGTGCCAAACACGTAGTTCCTGGATCTCTCACTAAACATATTATTTCCTTTTATTTCAGACATGAATCTATGTCTGCTAAAATATATTAACGAAGCTTATAATGTGGATCTTACCATTTATCTTTAGTATTTGTATATGTAATCAGTAAATGCCAGCCATTGAGTTGGAATCTTTCGTATAATTGTTCTTCATTGATTTTGCAGATGACAACAGCAATAGCAATTGAAGATGTTCGTAGGGAGGTGAAAATACTGAGAGCATTATCAGGACATAAGCATCTGGTCAAATATTATGATGCGTGTGAGGATGCGAATAATGTATACATTGTTATGGAGTATGTCTTTTCTTACCTTCTTTGTCAACCCTCTTTCTAGGCACTAGATGATATGTTCATATTCATTGTGTTCTCCTCATCACCTCGAATATACTGTAACACAAGCTGGCTGTTCTCTCCCATTTATCTTTAATAACACGTGAAATGTCCTATCAGACAGGAAACTTCAACCTTTAATATTATCGTTTCATAATTGTGAGATCTTATTCATATTGGTTTGAGTTGATTTTCCTTCACTATTTCTTTCAGGTTGTGTGAAGGTGGGGAGCTATTGGACAGAATTCTAGCAAGGTAAAAATTGATGGAATTTCTCAAGTTCCCTTAACCTCAGACTTTTAACTTGTATGGTTAACGCCATCAACATATACTGAAACACGTGCAAGATTTAGAAAACATCTGTTCCATGGCTATGAATGTTTCTCAGATGACATGATGCTAATACAAGATTATTCTTTGCTGCAGAGGAGGACGATATACAGAAGAAGATGCAAAAGCTATAGTTGTGCAGATTTTGTCTGTGGTTTCATTTTGTCATCTTCAAGGCGTTGTACATCGTGACTTAAAGCCAGAGGTTTCCCCCTAAAACTTGATGGTTGATTGTTTCACCAAATACTGCATCTAATTTTAAATTCCTGAGTAGCTGATTGTTATTTTCTTCTCATCCAAACTTACCCCTTTGCAGTCACTTTTTAATGATCTTATCTTCTTTTTCTTTGACAGAATTTTCTTTTCAGTTCTGGAAGTGAAGATGCTGACATGAAGCTTATTGACTTTGGTCTTTCTGATTTCGTCAGACCAGGTAACAGTAAAAAGTTACGACAGTTCCAAACTTTGAACTGTGATCCTGTTCTATATCTTGTACTCTTTTACCATTTACTACCAACTGAATATTTTGGTGTTTTACTGACGTGTAACACGTGCAGATGAAAGACTTAATGATATAGTTGGAAGTGCATATTATGTTGCACCAGAGGTCCTTCATAGATCTTACAGTCTGGAGGCAGATATTTGGAGCATTGGTGTTATCAGTTATATACTATTATGTGGAAGCCGACCTTTCTGGGCACGGACTGAATCGGGAATTTTTCGTGCAGTGCTGAGATCTGATCCAAATTTTGATGATTTACCTTGGCCTTCTGTAACTCCAGAAGCAAAAGACTTTGTGAAGAGACTCCTGAATAAGGATTTCCGGAAAAGAATGACTGCTGTCCAAGCCCTTAGTAAGTAAAACCTGTGTCCATCTCGTAGGTCAAACAGTGCTACCCTGATGCCATCTAATAACTCTTTCATCTTTTCTATCTCACTGTCTCCCGTTTCTATCCAGTGAAATTTTACTTAAATTCTTTCATAGGCTGGACCTAAAGAGCCCCTATTTCTGACAATGCAGATGTTTGTGTTGTTAGGTCATTCACATACCTATGTTTTTGCTTCCCAAGCTTTTGAACTAATTAGAATAATATGATGGCAGATCACCCATGGTTGCGGAATGATAATCGTTCTATACCTTTAGATATATTGATTTACAAGCTTGTGAAGGCATACCTGCATGCTACACCTTTCAAACGTGCAGCACTGAAGGTACTCTTTCCATAATACTGACTTCTATTATCAATTTCTTCAGAGTGCTCCTTTTCTTTGATTTTCAAGTTATTATGTTATGCATATCAAATTTAAATGTATATGATTTTAGTTATTATTTTGGTGCACTAATTTACATCTTCTGTGAACAATAGGCATCCAACTATTGCTAATACTTATATAGTTCTTATAATTTGCTAACGTGACACATCAAGAGTTTTCATTTTCTCTTTCAAACTAGTGACAACTAATGTAGATTTTTTGCATCAGGGTTTTTATTACCTTTGGGATAAGCATAGTCAATATTCTTCTAATCTGAATCTTAATATCTCACTGCCTTGCAATGAAGTTAAATGCTGAACTATCAAGTTGGGTATGATTTGTATTTCTAATAGCCTTTTTGATGCATGCTAGTTTGATCAAACCCATAGATCAATTTCTAGAAGTAAGGGATGATTTGATATGTAAAATGCCTTTGAAAAGAAGTCTAGCGTAAATTGTAACTGGTTAGCTTTGGTGAGCTAGTAGACGATTTCTTTTGACTTATTTAACAGTTCTTAACAAGAAAATTACTAATCGCAAAAATTACAGGAACAGAAAAGAATGGAGTGTTCTTCCTTACTGATCTGGTTTTATATTTGTGGTCTATTAAAAGAAATTGACTTATAATTGCTATTATATGTGCAAATCATCGAACATGCTTTTATCCATAGATTGTTAATATGTTCATAATCATTTAATTAGAGATAAGTTCCAAAGATTTTATCTCACTTATCCTTTTTCCTTTCTTTCACTGTTAGGCTCTTTCAAAAGCTTTAACTGAGGATGAGCTTGTGTATTTAAGAGCTCAATTTGCATTGCTGGAGCCAAACAGAGACGGGAGCATAACACTTGATAATTTCAGGATGGTAATTAGCAATATTATGCAAGCTGTTAATCTATGTTACTTTTTTTATTGTTTGTGTTTATGTTTTTAATTTCCTTGAATTGCAGGCACTAGGGAGGAATGCAACTGATGCAATAAGGGAGTCAAGGGTTCCAGAAATTCTTAATCTCGTACGTCATCAAATGATTTCTAAAATCAGACCATTTAAAAATCAGAAAGCAATATTTCAATTTTTGTGCATTTTGAAATTTTCTTTTCTTCTCTCTTTCTAGTTTTCTTTTAACATATGATTGTGAAATGAATCAATCTATTCTGACCTATTAGTTTTCTTGTGTATTCTTCGTGTTTCACCTTGTTTTAGATGTGATTTTCGAATTCTGTTTTGTTTATCTCCTTTACAGATGGAATCCCTTGCTTACCGGAAGATGTACTTTGATGAATTTTGTGCGGCTGCAATCAGTACCTATCAATTAGAGGCTCTCGAGGGATGGGAGCAAATTGCCTCAACTGGCTTTGAACATTTTGAACGCGAGGGTAATCGTGTTATCTCGGTCGAAGAGTTGGCAAGGGTATGCGCGCGCTAGTTTTCACTAGTTCTGGCTCATACTTGTTTGCTGTTTAACCATCATTGCACGTCTCTCATTACTGCAGGAGTTGAACGTTGGCCCTTCAGCTTACTCAGCCATCAAAGAGTGGATTAGAAATTCGGACGGAAAGCTTAGTTTTCTTGGATACACAAAATTCTTGCATGGCCTGACCCTGCGTAGCTCAAATACAAGACACCATTAATTAATTGTCTAGATTGAATTATAGTGCCTTTTTGCTTAATTTTTTACCTTGGAAAGAAATTTGTGGCATTTGGAGGATGTGGGGGTTTCTTTCTTTTTTAGGGATGGGGTACAGAAAAATGTGCATAAGTGATATGTCGTTTAGTTAAAAAGTATATTTTGAGGTTGTGCAGGCAAATTTTCAATTTCCTTAATACTTTTTCCTTTCTTTTCTTTTCCTTAAAATTTTGTGTTTATTATCGAACCCCTAACTAGTCAATGGGAAGGAAATTTGGAGGACAATATGCTGTCTCAATGAAGCAATTTGGTCTCTATCTTGTTATTGTTGTGTCTTGGGAATACATGACTTTTTTAAGTAAAAGTTGTACTCTACACGGGAATACATGACTTTTTTAAGTAAAAGTTGTACTCTACACGGAGGAAACAAAAGAGTACGCCATTTCGGTCTTCACTTGTAGGCAGAGCGTTACTTGAGACAGCAAGTACCAATTTGGCAATCACGAGCAGGAAACTGAGCCCTGTCTCGTCAATTGAGTTAAAAGTGCACTTAGCTTAGAATCACCTTTGCTGTATTGAATCGTACTAACAAAACTTCATGCTGGTGGAGTCAAAACATAAGATTAGACTTCTCAAAATCAATACATCCGATAAGACTTTATTGGGCTTTTCGTGGAAATGTCCATTAGTTGGACAATTAGGATATTGCAATTTTTTACATTGAGAGTATAAATTTTACTTTAAAAATGATAAAAAAAAAACCTGCCGTATCTTAAAGTACACGTTAGGACAGCGAGTATTACCACCATATAAAGTAATCAAATAGAATAACTAAAGGAAGGACGAATGGACCACCTTTAGCAAGCGCGGACAAAAGAAATTGTTGTCGAACTCTTCAACCCACACAACACTTCCTCATGTTTCTCGAGTGGATTCGCTTAGATGTGCCACAAATTTTATTCCTTTCACACTTTCCGCCCAAACTCTCGTCTTGTTGTCACGGTTTCAGAATGCACTAATACTTCCGCGCACGGATAGTTCAGTTGGTCATTAACAAAGTTAACCCGCAACAAAGAATGCACTAATACTATCTGCAGTGTTTGAATTCAACCCTTTCTTTAAAAAATATATACAGTTCGATTTCTTCTTCTCATGAACTAGAAACCCAACAGTAATATATAAGCATACGGAAAGGGACAGTTCCTTTGTCCCCTTCATTTAAAGAATGGTGAGTTTATTTGCATAAAGGCCAACGTTAGACTACAACACGTCAGCTCTCCAAATAAAAACTCTTTTACAAAGTAAATTTAGCCCAAAAAAAGTTTAAGATGACCCTGAACAGATATCTCTTGTACTAAAACAACTCTTAACGTTTCAGAAATGGAGCATTTTGTCCCACCATTGCTAACTCCAATTTTCCATTACTTCTGAGTTAAAATTGACCACCCGTGAACTCCAAGGTACAAATAAGTTGATAACGGGCTTTTTTACCTAAGTGAAATCGCGGGTTCAAACTTTCTTCATATATACAACTGTTTAAAATTTGAGATCAGAACTTTGCCTTTCATAAGGAACTTATCCAACTTAAACAGGGATTAATCTAGGTATAGATGACTTAAAAATACCTTTCTATAATTAGGATCCTCTCAAGACATCTCATAGACAACAAAAAAAAGACTACCCGTGGATGCCAAATAAGACCAACTAACTTTTATTTAAATAATATTTTATAATATTTTTATATCTTAAACTTAATTAATAAAATATTTGTGTTTACATTTAATTAAAAATATTAAAAAGAACTTAATTTCTCCCAAAATCTCAAATTATTTTCATTGACATAATTTGGTGCTCTGACGTTCTCCAGTGGTCACCCGTGACGTTCTCCAAGCTTGCTACGTGATGTTTCAATTGTCACCCGTCGTTTTTAAGTTGTTCTCTGTCTTTATCCAGTCGTAGGAGTAAAGGTCTCATCATTCTCTGGCGTTAAACTTCATTCTCCACTCCAGTCGGTTCGTGTGAGCTTCCACCGTTCTCCAGTTGCTCCATGCAAGGCTTCATTGTTCTCCAGTCACACCATTTGTGGTTAGTTCTCCATCATTCTCTAGTCACTCTAGTGGCGGAAAAGTTCTCCATTCCACGTATAATGCTTCGTTCCTCCATTTACAAGTATAAAGTCTATAGTGTTTATGGGCAATCAATAAAGAATTATTTGTATGTATATTGATGAATTTGTTGTATGTATAGCCTGAGACAGTAGACTTGTGGTGGTCCCTTAGAGACGGTGGAATTACAGTGGTCATCCATATGGTCCCTCTTTCTTTTGATTAGGTTATCAAAGGTAAGTTGTCTTATGTGTGGAAAAGTTTTGTGATGATGAGGACCTTATGTTAGGATGACATGCTATGAACATTAGTCATAGTGTTGGTACAATAGATTGCCTATACATTAACTAACTTAATTGTACTTTCTAGAAAGAAACTTAATTAATTATACTTTATACGAACTTGGATAAAAGGAATAACCTACATCATCAGCTTTGGATTTTGTACGTTGTGCTTGCTTTTCCAATAACTACAGAACCAAGATAAGTTAAAGACACCCAACGGTATAAACTTAATTGGCATAGCTTGAGAATTTGGCACAAATTATATACATACCTTGTTATGGCTTTTAAAGAGAAAAAACAACTCTTTATATTATCGTAATTTGATACATAAGAAAATTTTACAATTCTTTTAATTGCCTTAGTGTCTTTAGGTATCAAATCATATATACAAGGTTCAATTTGTTTTATCTCATGAAGCTTATGTATGAGTCTCCTTTTGTACATGAAGATCCATCCATTTCTAGTCTCCATTTACTAACCATACCTAATGAGATTTCAAACTATTCTTTTTTTTTGCCAAAATAAACTCTCTTGTCTAGGTTAGAATATTTTTCCGTCAAAATTTGGGTTATTTTAACACATATTATTGAATATTTTCTTATTCCTTTATTTCCAATTAGCATAAAATCTATATCTCGAAGCAACCTAGAAGAGGATATGATTAATATAATTATGATCAAGATAATTACATTGATGAGAAGTACATAATTATGACTACTTTCCTATTTTTCTTCATAGGATTATAGTAAATGGAAGAGATAGTACGAAGATACATTATGGTGCACATTTTATTCGGGAAGGTACGCTAGAATATATTAGTAAACGTCATGAAATTTTTGGCAACGTGAACTTGGACTATATTAGTTTGAGAATGGTATGTGAAATAGGTGCCATTTTAGGATACAAATATTATTAGTTGTAGAAATTCTGAAAAATTGTATATTAGTCTATCTTTGATGAATACATAGGTACAAGTATATATAGAAATAGAGAGGGCTATTCTAGGAAACTAATATCTGTACATAATATCCTAATATCTATACATAATATCCTAACTTATTTGATTTGCTAACTTTTAGGAGTCAATAATATTTAGGAGATATCCAGCTAGATATTTATCAACACTCCCCCTCAAGTTGGCTTGCATATGTCATCCATAGCCAGCTTAGTAACTAGAACATTAAATTGTCTCTTGTATAATCCCTTTGTGAGAATATCAACTACCTGTTGTGATGTTGGAACATAGGAGATACAAATTAATCTTTCTTCAATCTTATCCTTGATGAAATGCTTGTCAACCTCAAAATGATTTGTTCTATCATGAAGAACATGGTTGTGAGCACTTGAAATTGCAACTTTGTTGTCACAATACACTTTCATAGGAACTAAAATAGGAATCTGTAGTTCCTCCATTACCCTTTTAATCCATAAAATTTCACAAATTCCATGTTGGCATTGAACGAAACTCAGCTTCAACACTACTTCTTGCAACCACATTTTGTTTCTTAGTTCTCCAAGTTACCAAGTTACCACTAACAAATGTGCAATAACCTGAAATCGATCTTCTATCAGTTGCACTCTCTACCCAATTAACATCAGTTTAGACTTCAACTTGAATGTTATTCTACTTTCGCAACATTAAACCTTGCCTAGGAGTTCCTTTTAGATATCTTA
>JANTPM010000009.1:27443735-27455130 GCA_025434745.1 Erythroxylum divaricatum
AATTCTTTTCTCATAAATTTTCCTTAATTTCAGCAAATTTTCTTAAATTCATAAATTGTCTCACCAATTTCTTTCTCGTTAATATTCATTGTAATATTTCTAATTATCATCAAAAGTTCGGGGTCCAACAGACAAAGTAGATTTTCCTTCTATTCTATGTGGATGAAGGACTTAGCAAGTCTTAGGAATCAATGTTAATTTAATGCCCGAGGAATTAGAGTAGGAAATTGAGTAGAACAAGTGAGTTTGCTGATAGACATTAAGTGAAAAGAAAATTAGGTATAAACACAACATCATTAAGGATGAGAGAAGAGATATGGGCGGTCCCAACATGAGTAACTGAGGAAAAAGTTCCATTTGGTAGCTTGACATTTAAGCTACCCACTAGTTTACAAGTTATAAAGAGGTCTAAGGAGCAGACGATATGGTTTGTAGCTTCTGAATCAACAATCCATGCTAATGACCAAGGATCAGATGACAAAACAAGTTTGTGTATACCTTTTTGACTAGTGAAAATTGTGTTGACTTGAGAGGTAATCACTCCCTTTCCCTTTGAATCTCCTTCTTTTTGTAGTAACTGCATTAACTGTGTATATTGTTCTACGGTGAGGTTGTAACCAGTGACTTCTTGGGAAGGCTCTCTTACTAATTGAGAATCCATCTTAGAACGGATGTTATCTAGGTTAGTTTCGATCTGATTGATAACTTTGTATCTGTTTTGGCCATTTTCTTTGTTGGGTAGGAATTTCTATTTCATGTTGAAAATTAGGGGAAAAATCATGTTTTTGGTAGCATTTGGATTCTATGTGTCCATTGTTACCACAAAAGGTGCAAATGGGTTTTTTTGAATGTTAGTTGAATTTTCTGGGGTTTGACTTGGTATAGAAAACTTGAGGTTCGATAGCAGAGGCAGATAGATTGTTAGGTAAGGTAGTATTCAATTGCCTTTCATGTTAGGCAACCATGACAATTTTTTTTGATATTAAGGAAAGGATCCATTAGCATAATGTGTAACTTTACAATAGAATAAGACTTATTTAAACCTCTAAGAAACCTGATCACACAATCACCATCCTGATAAGTTGTAATAGTAGTAAATAGATCACAAGAGTATTGAGGTTCACACCTGCACATGGGTCGAGGTCTAAGATTAAAAAACTCATCCCATAACATTTTTAGATGACTATAGTAATATGAAATTGAGAGTGTCCCTTGTCTGAAACTGTAAATTTCTTCTTGTAAATATGATATTGTGAATGAATCTGCTTGTAAGAATCTTATCTCCAAATCCTTAAATAAATCTACCACAGAATCAAACCAAATAACACTTTGTGCTATTGAGTCAGTCACAGATCTTAGTAACCAAGAAACCACCATAGTATTACATCTGTTCTAATAAACAAAAAGAGGATCATCTTTGTGAGACATTAAAATGGTCCCATCGATAAATTTGAGTTTGTTTTTGGATAATAATGCCATGCGAATTGATCTTGCCCATAAATGATAATTGGTTCCTATCAAAAGAGTTGAAACTAGCACTAGGGAAGGATTTTTGTTTGGGTGTAGATAGTAAGGGCTAGCAACGTGATATTCTGGTTTTAAAACATTTTAATTGTGTTGCCCTTGATTTGCAGTGATGTTGGCATAGGAAGAATCATGGGAGTGGCTGACCATGATGAAGAGAAAAGAAGAAAAAACAGGAGGCTAATCAACCAAAGATAACGAAGCAATAAACCAGAAGCAAAGGGAGCTAGAAAGGATTCTCTGAAACCATATAGAAAAACAGATGAAATAATATTTTTGGATCAAACTGTATTAAAAGGATAGTTGCCTTTTATAGGCTTAGGTACAAATTTGTTGTAACTAAACTCTACAAATAAAAACCGAAAAAGAATCTTTGGAACAAATTATGTAAGAAAGAAATAAAGTAGAAAATAAAATAGAAGAGACTAGGTATGGGCTTGACTACTTCTCTCAGACTTGGAACTGGATCAAAAGAAGGCCTTGATCTACTTGTGAGATGAGGCCCAGGTTCAGATGAGAAACTCGCTCTAGAAGCCTGCTCCATAACCCGATCCAAATCTCCATAAATCTTTTATTGTCTAGGTTTTAGTCTTCTTTCTTCTCCTTCTTTAATAAGGATGTCCAATATAGTGCGATGCACAAATTGTGGTCATAAATTGCCAAATTTTTGTAACATACATGGTATCAAACAACAACTGATAATAACCTACATGTCATAATAAAATGACATATATGAGAGAAAGAATCATACAATCCTAAATATGGTAAGAAGCCTAATGGGAAGGAACATAGAGCTAAAGAATTTCTAGCTTGAAGTTAATACTTAAACTCTTCATATTTTAAATAGAAGTCCAATTCTAGCAATTCAAAATACAAAATTAAAAGAGGCATGGAGTGGTCTCCAACAAGCAGTTAATCACTTAAAATTTATTAGATGCATAGCTTATGTGATTGTCTTAAATAAGAAAAGGAAAAAGCTAGAAGAAATAGGTATTTGATAGGAGTCAGTGATTATTTTAAAGTTGACATGTTGTACAATCCTTACATTAAGAAGATTATCATCATCCGTAACATATTTTGAATAAAGACAACTATTAGGAATGAAATGAGAATGATTCTAAGCAAAATATACCTAAATATTTTTTAAAAAAATTAAGCAATCTTATAACCTGTAGGAATTATAAGGTTTAACAATGGTAACTATTTCATAAAGGACAAAAGGGACACTTTGGTCCTAAAATACTTAAATAACACATATCACCTAAGTTATTACCCATGCATTTTACTTAACTTTAAGTTATGTATCATAAACTTCATTACATGGCCACAACGTTTCAAAGCCTAGGACATCTACACATTTCATCTTCGTTTCTATAACCGAGATCATGTAGGATAACTCTGATACTTTCTCACCCTAGATTCCTTTCGTTGCTCACTATGTAAATTTTATCCCAAAGAAAATCTTCCTCCTTCAACACTATAATCTGCTAATGATTTTGTTTGCACTCGGATATTATACATGTATGCTTGATGCTCTATTAAATTGTTGTACCTTAATAATTTCTTTCAGACATTAACAATAATGTTAGAATCTTGTTAGAAAATTGATCTTATCTTTATCAAATTCTCTACGACATAGCTAATCATGTGTTATAGGTTTTAGTTATTGAATCCAACAAAAAAGTTCTCTTTCCCATTGAAGGATTTCAGTACTGAGTTGAGTAGCAAATTTTTTAACTCCCTTGTAACATCTCACATTCCTTTCCTCCTATAATTTGTAGAGATAAGAGTTAAAAGAAATTAAAATAAGTGATATGTTTTCTTCTAGGATAGTAGTCAATAGAAATCATGTTATTTCCTCTTGGTTCTAGTCACTAATTCTATCTTAAAGGCACACTTTCTTGATAAAGCTCCATATCATATTAGTGAATCTACATCTAAAGAAAATATTCTCTATAAATTCTACTTCCCTTTTGCATAATAAGAAAATATTAGTCATTTTTAGGAAATGGAATATATCTAGAGTATTGAGCCTTCCTTTAATTATTAGTCACATGTGGAACAATAATTTTGGTAGTAGGTCCTATTCTAAATAACTTTACTCTAGTCTTGCTCCTTCCTATCCAACTGTATTCATCCCCCTATATGTATGGAAACTATAGGGAGGTAGGAACTACATTGCATCCTCAAGCACATTGCTCCATTGACCTCTTTGAATCCACCCAACCACTTTTGCTCTTCTTAGGTACATATTCATTAAAGGAATGTTTTTATAGCCGAGTCCTTACCAGTGGCCTTCTTGACTCCAATTGTTGTAGAATAGAGATCTTATTTTGTCATTCCCTATTTTTCATTTTTAATTCCCTGCCATATTGTCTCTTGTTTTGAGGTTTTATGTGATACACAAAGAGCATCTAGGTTTATTTTGGATTTCCTATAAACTATATATTTTGGAGATGGTGAGAAGCAACTTGTTAAAAATACAAAGCAACACCCTATAAAACCTATGATGATCCAACATATGATTCATCTATAGTCATACCTTCACTTCCATAAAGGCTTAGAAGGAGATTTGTATAGATAGTTGACTATGAAGTAATGGGAATCGACTCAACTGAAGATCCACTCACAATTTTTTCTTTATTTTCAGAATGTTATCATTTAATATTTGACGAACTTGTCCATCACCAAAATAGAAAAAGGCTATAGATGATGAAATTGTATCCAATAAAAGAAACAAAATGTAGAAGTTGACTGAAATTTCTAAAGGATAAAATCATTGATTTAAAAAAAGGCTTACAAAACAAAATTGAATGAGAAACGTGGGGTTGATACACATAAAAAACAACTGGTTATGAAAGGGCTATAAGCAAGAATTTGGTATTGATTATAAAGAGGTCTTTGCTCTAGTTGCAAGGCTCCTAAACTTATGGTTGTATTTGTAGTTCAAATTTTAAGGTTAATCTTTCAATTAGATATGAAATCATATTTCTTATATGAAGAATTAGAAGAGCAGATAAATATCGATCAACTCTGGGGTTATATTTAAATAGGAGATAAGTATGAAGTGTATAAATTAAACAAGTCTCTCTATAGATTAAAGAAAGCTCCATGGCATGGTATAGTCATATATAAGTTTATGTTTTGAATAAAGGATTTCAAAAGTGTCTATGAACATATAATTTTATGCAATTTGAAACTAGTTGAAAAATGATCATAGTTTGCTTGTATATGAATTTCTTGATTTGTTCTGGCAATTATAAGGTGATAAATGAGTAGGTCAAGAATTATATGATTTCTAAGTTTGATATATTTGATTTTTGTCTTAGTACATTATGTTTTGGGCGTAGAAGTTGTTCAATTTGTTGTAGGCAATTTTATTTCTTAAAAAAGATATATGCAAGACATCTTAGCTAAGATTTTGAAATGCAAGATAGCAATTCGATTTACACTCTTGCTGTGATAAGTTTGAAACTTGTCAAAGATCTAGAAGGAATCAAGATTGACAGTATAACAAATTTTATGGTATTTACAAAGAACTATAGATTATAGGATATTATAGAGAAAAACAGAGAAAAACTAGATTTGATTGGATTACATATATCGATTATGCAGGAGATCAAGACGATAAGAATATCAATTTTGCCTGTGTTATGTTAAAAGCAAGAGTTATTTTACGGTCAATAGGGAAGCAACATATTATTACTCTTTCAACTGTTGATTGCTAAGTTTGTAGAAACAAATGTTGGAATATAAACCTATCTAGATATCATATATTAGGTCAAGAAAATGAACCTCTTATGTGAGTCCAAAGGCCAAATTGTAGAAAATATCTAAAGACATCTTTATATAGAAGTACCTATTAAAATATCTAGACACCTTAAAGAATTACTGCTAACTATTTAGAAATTTTGTAGAAATATCTTAAGTCTAGAAACATCTTAAAAACAATTAGTGGTGGATATTAGTTGTATAGAAAGATTATCGAGTATTATAAATATAGATCCTTCCCCTTTTGTAGTGATAAGATAAGTTGAGTTGAGTATTAGCTACAAGTGAGAGTTCCTCTTCCATTAAAAGTAATTTTCTTATCTTTAAGTTATTACGAAAGTTGTTTTTGAGAAATTCAAATTCCTCTCCTAGTTTTAGTTGAGTGTCCACTTTATATTTTCTTTATCATCTTTATTAGAAGTCTATCACCTTCCAACAATGATGATATAAGTAATTTGGTTGAGAAATATTTTTAAAGAGATTCATTTTAATTAAGAGGGTTTTACTTTGATTAACTACAACAACATCTCAATTACCAAATTGTCCAAAAATTTAGTCTTATATGATAGGAACAAATACATTGATGTAAGATCCATTTCTTGCATGACCTTATAAAGAGAAGATAATTATTCTCATCTATTATAGAAGTGAGGATCAAGTTGCTAACTTTTTCACAAAACTCCTCAAATTAACTACAATTCAAAAGTTTAGGAAATTGCTTAAAGTATGTAGTGTGGAATATTTTGTGCAAGGGAGAGTTTTTTAAAATCATTTAACTTATATTTTAAACATTAGTTTAAGAGAGGGTATTAGAAATAAATTGTTAAGCAGTTAGAATATTAGTTAGACCAAGTCTCTTAGCAATATTCTTCTATATTTGCAAAATTTGATTGTCTTATTCTTTAGGAGATTAATTGCTTTATTTTCTATCATTTTTTATTTATATTTATGTTAATTTATGCTTTCATTCAATTTATATAAAGACTTCAACAATCATGAATAAAGCATGCACAAAAATCATTTCACATCTTGTTTTTACTTATTTAAAATTAAAGAGTGAATCTTTATAAGATAAAAAGAATAATAGAAGATAAGAATCTTTCAAGATACTTTTTTTATTTTTAATATGTTAATTCTATAGTTTATAGGTAATAATCAGTTAAATCCATTTTCTTATCAAGCAAATCATTCCTAAAATTGTTCAATTTTTATATAGTTGATAATTAGTTTTGATCATTTCTGCATATTAGATAGCCTGTTATGTTATTCATCTTTATTAAAGTTTCTTACCCCCTGCACTGCAAGTTTCTATTGAAAGCTTCATCTTTTAGTATTTCCAATGTTCGATTCAGAAGCAGTATTTCTCTCGTATCATTTGATAGGTTCGTACAAATTTAGCACTTTCTTAATAGTAATAAGATGATAAGTAAGAGAAAGTTTTGTTCACACAAGGTTGATTTGAAGTTTTTGTTATTGTGCGTGGAAGTGTAATTAAAGGACACATATTTAATTTATTTACATATGATGAATTAAGTAATATTTAGAGTGATGCTTTATTTTTATTGATATTGTGTGAAGGTATGAATACCTTAATATACACTGTTGGTAATGTACAAGATAAGAAGAAATAAAACGTACAAATAAAAGTATTCAGATGATACATATAAAAGATTATCAACAAAGTGATTTGGTGTTAGGATTCTTTATAAATAGGATAAGTGCTATCAGCCCCCTCATGCTTATAATTCGATGAAATCAAGAGTTTGTCCCAAATTCGATGAAACACAGAAGAAGATAAAGCTTTAATTATAAGATCAACAATTTGGATTAGATAAAGAGATATGTTTGATAAAAAACTCTTTGTAAGTAATTAAATTATGAATAAAATGAATTTTAATCTTAATGTGCTTTGTGTGAGCAAGAGATGAGATCTGCAACAAGAAAAGAGTAGGTCATAAGTGAGATAGTTTGAGTTCATAGAGAAGAAACGTTAGCTAAAAAAATTCAGTAGTAGTGAGGGTAATGTTTTTGTATTAAATTATAGTGTTAGGTTTGGTAACAATGAATTATTTTTTGGCATACTAGGAAATGAGGTTAGGTCCAAAAAAGATATAATAATCAGATGTGGAACAACGATCATTAGGACAATTAACCCAATCAGCATCGTAGTAGGTATGAAGAGTTAGTGAGGGTGATTTAGTAAAGTGAATGCCATGAGAAGTTATCGAATAAAAATATTGCAAAATTCGTATATAATATGTATTTACTTTCATCAATACCATTTTGTTAGGGAGCATAAGGATAAAAAAATACTAAGAGTATTGCATGAGGGTTGAGATAGTGGGTAAAGGCTTCTTTAATGAGTTTTGGAGCTCCATTACATTGAAAGGATTCATGATAGCGGAGAAAAAAATTTTAGCGATAGTTTTAAAATTTTGAAAGTTGTGTAAGGCATGAGATTTTTAGGTTAAGAGAAAAATTCATATAAAATGATTGAAATCATCAACGAAAATAATAAAATAATGATAACCAAAAAAAGATATTGTTGACTAGTGTTATTTCTGTGTATATATTTAGAAGTTAATCTGTAGTGATCTCTTCCTATAATTGAGAGATCTCTCCCTAAAACTGGGAGATTTGATAGCTAAAATATCTCTTAGATCTCTAGTATATATACGATAGAAGTCATATTTACAAATTTCAATTTAATTCAATATATAATTTTTCTTTAGAAATAGATGGGGAAGGGCCCCAAATATTACAATGAACAAATTGTAAAGATTGTGTAAAGATACAATAAGATAAGAGAAGTGAAAGATGAATAATTTTTCCTCGAAGATAAGAGGTACATAATTTCATAACATTTTATTTAGTAGGTAAAAAAGTGGACAAAATAGAAAGTGTAGATTGACACAGATGACCTAGACGCTCGTGCTAAAGATCAAATAAAGCAGTAGAGACTGTGAAGCCAATATGATTTTTGGAAGTGCAAAGGAAACTTCATCAGGTATAGATTATTGTGGTTGGGACTTGCAAGAAGTGCTATTTGTTAGGAAAATAATGAGGATAAAATCAAGTTAGTTATTATATGATACAAAATCTCTATCTGCTGTATCTAACTGATATCATCTCATGTAACAAACTTCTTTATATAAATTAATGGATCCCACGGCGAATGAGTGTGGGAAAACAAATTTACATGGTATCATAGCAATCTACGATCCTAGGCGTCCCTTTCTTTTAGTTTTTGTCTTTCAAATGGATGCTACCCTCCCTTTTTCTGTCTTCTTACTCTTCCTCCTCCCTTGTTCCTCAAGTGTTTTCTGTCAATATCTCAGATTTTGTACATGAAAAGTTAGATATGACAAATTATCTCACCTGATCCTACCTCTTCAACCCTGTCCTTGACTTATATGATCTATCTGATCATATTTCACCATCACCTACTAATCCTTTGAAAACATTCTCTTTTTTGATGGCAAGACAATCACAGTGAACCTAGCCTATTCCTTCTGGTACAAACTAGATCGCCTTATCCTTAGTTGGATCAATGCTACTGTCAAAAGGGAAGTTCTACCTCTTTTATATCAATTTAAAATTACCTCTGAAGCATGGAATTCTTTGTCTTCTCATTTTCTAGATAAATCTACTACTAGAGAAATTCAATTGAAATTTGCACTCAATAAACTCGAAAAGGGTTGTTTATCTATTGATGCCTATTGTCAAAGATTTCAAAAACTTGGTGATTCCTTAGCTGCAATTTCAATAAACTGTCCTTAGCTGCAATTTCAATAAACTGTCTCTCATTATGAAAAAGTTAATCGTGTTCTCCAGGGACTCTCTCAATCATATGAGTCATTGGTTACTGTTGCCTCTAATCAGAAACCACCACCAATGTTTGTTAAGCTTTGGATGATGTTGGTGAATCATGAGGCTCAACTTGGTAACATTGATTTTGTTTTTTCTATGATAACAGAAAGTAGTGCTTCACAATCACTAGATGCATGAGTAGTGCTCTGAAAAGGATATAGAATGGAGGAGGTACTATTACGATGAACTATCATCCCTGTTTTTGAGTCCTTCACCAGAAAACCCCATAGATGAAATTCCATAAAGCATTTGTTAAAGTAGTGAACTAAGATACATGTAAAGTATTATTGAGGTAGAAGGAGGAGTATTTAAGGTAGCAACACATCACTAACAAATAAAATTGGCAATAATTCACCATTTCTAGTAGCAATAGATGTAGAGCTACGGGCAAACGAAAACTGCATACTCGGTGAATATGTCATGTGTGAGGTAGCACCAGTGTTAAGATACTAAGTTGGATCAAAAGAGTCTTCCATGTTTAGACTAGTAAACTATCTAGCATTGTCATTTGCAGGAACATTAGTTCGACAGGTAGAAGCTAGTACATAAGAAGATATCAATTAGATACAGCAGATAGAGATTTTGTATCATATAACAACTAACTTGATTTTATCCTTATCATTTTCCTTATCTTGGAATGTAAGTCCTTCACAATGTAATCAAAGAGATTAAATTCAATGAGACAAGAATTATCAGTAACAAATTTAACAACAAATAACCAATTAGTGATAAGATAAGGAACAATTAAAATATTACGAAGGTGAAGAGGATGATGATAAGTGGAAAAGGTGTATATATCAATTAAAGAATATGAAAAGTATGTCCATTACTGATAATCACTTCATTATTGTCTTACGGTGTAATTGATTCCACAAGTTGAGGATTAAGAGTCATGTGAGTAGTAGTCCTAGTTGGACAACTATTCTATAATGTTACTATAATTAAGCTAAGAATTATATACATTAGGCTAAATATTTAGGATAAAAAAGCTATGGTGGGGTTATCGGGGCTAGGTAGGGTCAAAACAAATGATTACGAGATTATGAATATATAACGTTATAGTGGGTGGCAATACATCTCTATTTTGTAATAGCTTTACATTGGGTGTTGGGTTTGAGCCTTAAAAAAGTATAATAAGGGTGGTTATAAAAATGAGGTTGGGAAGAGTTCTTATGGGCTGATTGGTTATGACTTTGGGTTAAGGTAAAATGAGGTCCAATAGTAGTAAAAGAGGTTAGATGTTGATATGGAGCGCAACTACCTGGTGGCCCATTAAAAGGGAAAGCTCAATTGTTAGAGGTTCATTTAGAGGTTGAATTAGGGTTTTTCTAACATCTAGTTTCATATTCACTCATTTGGAGCTAGAATGTCCATTGATGGTGGAAGAAGAGGAGCCACCAACGTGTGAAGTGGTGAACTCAATCCTATTCTAACAACATGATCCTTGAACTTTACTGGTGGCATGCCTTTTGTTAAAGGATCAACTATCATCAATTTAGTGCTAACATGTTCAATGACCACTTTTTTGTTCTTAACACATTCCCTTATAGATAAAAACTTGATGTCGATGTGTTTATTTTGACTACTACTCTTATTGCTTTTAGCTAGAAAAATAACAACATTGTCACAATATATCCTCAATGGCCTAGAAATGGAATCTACAAATCTAAGCCCATATATGAAACTCTTTAGCCATACACCATGTGATATAGCCTCAAAACAAGGAATAAACTCAGCCTCTATGGTAAAAGTAGTAATCTCTATAGTGGAATTAGCAGTCAAAGACTGCTTGGCACTCCTATAAGATATGGCTCCATTGGCAAACATGAAGATAGAACCTGATGCTGATTTTCGTGAATCAACACACCTAGAAAAATCTAAATATGAGTACCCTATTACCTCCAGATTATCGGTGCGTCTGTGCGTAAGCATGTAATCTTTGGTCCTTTTAAAGTACTTTAATACTTTCTTTGCAGCTCTCCAGTGATATAATCCTGTGTTACTCTGATATTTGCCTAACATTCTAACAACATATGCAATGTCAGGCCTTGTACAAACCTGAGCATACATCAAGCTTCTGACTGCAGAAGCATATGGAATGTTTTTCATTTGTTCCCCTTCAAAATCATTTTTAAAGCATTGGTCGAAATTGAACCTATCCCCTTTCACAATGGATACTACACTAGGTGAACAATTTTCATCTGAAATCTCTCTAAAACTTTATTAATAT
>JANTPM010000009.1:27455457-27465485 GCA_025434745.1 Erythroxylum divaricatum
AGATTGTCTTATAAGTTTCCAACGTTGAATGCTTGTTTTTTCTAAAAAGTTTGCGGTCACAGATTGTCAGAAATCCGTTCCTTCGATTATGCTTTGGATTTGTTTTCCGCTTTATGACTTCCGATCCGATTTGTGTTTCGCTTGGATTATGAGCCAATTCGATTTCTTTGGCCCCTTAAGCTTTCGATTCTTTCACTTTTGATTTTGTTTCGACTTTGAGATCCATTTGATTCGTTGCCGCCGCTTTGTTTTTCGATTTATGTTTCTGTTTTTCCGGTTGGGCTCCGGTTGCAAAATCGGGTCCCAACACTCCTTTAGGAAACTCAACAAAATCCTAAACATTGTTATTCTTCATAATATTCATTTCTTCCTTCATAGCATTATACCATAAATATGATTCATTACAACTCATGGCTTGTGAAAAGGTTGCAAGATCATTTTCGACTCCTATATTGTAGTCAGATTCTTGTAGATATACAACATAATCACTAGTAATAACTAATTTTCTTGTCCTAATAGAACTCTTTAATGTTGCATCGAACGCATATATATTGCAAACTTAGAGTATGTTATTCAACTAGTTGCTGAATGTTGTCAAGTAATTCTTGAATAACTAGATGTACTAGATTATCAGCAACTTGTGGAACTTCTTGATTGTCATTTATGTTTACAGTAAGTTGTTGAATTTCAACAGTTGAGTGTACAAAGTCTATTTAAACTTGAGGATCGTTGTGAATGAAAATCATCTTACTATTTGAGGTGGAAGGTTGAGTATCCATATGATCATTATAAGAGACTGAATCTTGAAATTGATCCCTCCCACTAATCAAGTCATTCTTAAGAAATTTTGCATTTCTTGATTTAACTATTCTAGTGTGATGTGATGGATAATAGAACCTATATCCCTTAAACCATTCGGTATATATCCAATGAAATACTTATAGTCCTTAGGTCCAATTTCTTCTCTTGTAGATTATAAATTCTTCTTTCAGACGGACATCCCCAAATGCATATATATTGGAAACTCGGTTTTTAACCTTTAAATAACTCAAAAGGCATCTTTGGAACAACTTTAGTTATAACCCGGTTTAATATATACACAACCATCTTAAGAGCTTAAGTCTACAAGGACTTGGGAAGTTTAAAGCTACTTAACATGCTTCGTACCGTGTCCAATAATATTCAGTTTCTTCTTTCTACCATACCATTCTGGTCCAGAGATCCAGGCATAGTGTATTAGGCTACTATCCCATTTTCTTGAAGATACCTGGCAAATAGACCAACTGCTTGTCCACCTTTAGTATATCTACCATAATATTCCCCACAATCTTAATTTGCTTACTACATTGTTTCTCTACTTCTACTTTGAACACCTTAAAACAATCTAGTGCTTCATTCTTGTTATGAAGCAAGTAGAGATACATATATTGGGAACAATCATCTATAAATGAGATGAAGTTTTTCTGATCATATGAGTCCGTATTTGGACTACAAATATCCATATGTATGATTTCTAATATGTCTGAACTTCTCTTGGCACCTTTCTTTGGTTTGTTAGTTAGCTTTTCCTTTATGTAGTCCACATAAATATCAAAAATAGCAAAATCCAAAGTACTAAGTACTTTTTTTGTCACCAATCTTTTAATCCTTTCTATGGAGATATGTACTAATCTCTGATGCCATAACATAGAGGAATTTTCATTCATGACACAACGTTTTGTTCCAGCATGAACATGTGTTGCATTGTAACAAACATTATCTTGCAAATTAAAACAGAAAATACCATCAAATAATGCACCATTCCTAACAAATTCAGATTTATAATGTAACTTTAAGATTTGTCTGAAAAATGAAAGGAATATCCAAATGGTACAAGTCTTGAAACTGAAGTCAATTTCCTAGAGAAATTTAGAATATAAATTGTCTTTTCTAGTTTTAAAATAAAACTAGTACATAAAATTAAATTGTAATCCCTAATAGCCTCCACACTTGAACGTATCTTGTTTCCGGATAAGATATACTGCTCACTTCCCATTGGCTTCCTTAAGTTTTGCCAATCCTGCAACACATTTGTAATATGAATTATACAATCAGAATCAATTCACCATGTGTCATAACAAACTTCAGCCATATTAAATTCAAAGCAAACTTGTGAGATTACATTACCTTTCTTTTCAAATCATTCCTTACATTTGACACAATCCTTCGTCATGTGTCCTTTCTTCTTACAAAAGAAGCACTTGGATTCCTTCTGAAAGTCAACTTGGATAAGTATTTGGCCTTTTCCCTTTGAGTTGGCTTGATTTTTCTTACCTTGAACAACCATATATGCACTCTACGAACTCTTTCCTTGTCCTATCGATAATCTCCCTTCCTCTTGGACACACATAGCCATTAATTCATTTATTGACCACTTATCCTTATAAGTATTATAAGAGATTTTAAAGAGTCTGTATGGTGGTGGAAAGGTGTTCAAAATGTAAAGCACGAGGAAAGAATCAGACATCTCAACATCTAGTTTCTTTAACTGAGCCGCAATGTCCCTCATCTTCATGATATGCTCACACACACGCCAGACATCGATGAGTCTAGTAGATGAAAACTTCATAATTAGGGTACTTATAAGTGCTTTGTTTGAAGTTTTGAATTGCTCATCAACAGCCTTAAGTAGAGCACAAACATTGTTATGTTGTTTTATGGAGCCACGAATGCCAGCAGAAATTTTTGTTTTAATGAACATCACACTTAGGAGATTAGATCGCTCCCAACGTTCATAAAGCACAATTTTAGTTGTACTATTGGCCTCTGTTACGTTAGGTGCTTCATCCTTTCGGATAGCATAATCAATTTCTATCCACCCCAGATGAAGAAGAATTTTCTCCTTCCATCTTATAGTTTTAACCCCTTAGTTCGGAAATTTCACAACTTTTTTAAGAGAAACTAATAGTTTGAATAGCTGCATAAATTAAACATACATGCTACTTATCAATAAATTGAGGCTAACAAACTATATATATGTATTACCAATGTAAAACATATCTTAAAAGATATAAATCAAATGACATAAAAATTGCCAGGAGCCTAAATTTTTAATTCAAACATATTTGAGTTAAACTATATGATAAAACTATCAAATTATACACCAATTTCTAATAACTGTGGGTAAATTAGAAAAGTAATTTGATATTTCATCCTAATTAATTATTTAAAAATATAATAAAAATTCTTATGGGATAAAATTTATTATATTAAAATAATTAATTACAATTAAAAGTCTCTAAACTTTACGTGATTAATTACATAAATATATAATTAGAGTTGTTATGGCTAAGCCCTAATAATTAATCACTAAGCACTTTTTATCTATGATTTGATTCACAAGGCAAAATATAGATATGATAGCCACAAAATAATCTGTTCCATGATTGACAATTATTCAAATATAATATCAACGTATAATATATATAAACATAAGTCATTAGTTTAGATGGCTAAGACTCACCATGCCCTTACATGAGGGTGCTGGTTTTAGCATAACATAGCTAAAAACATATTTGATTGTTTACAAAAATGCAAAGCATAGCTAAAACCACATAAAAAGATGCAATCAACATTAATAGATAAAACGATGCAGTCTAGTATTTAATTTTGATTTCAAAACACATACAAATGATGTAGTTTAATCGTTTGGGTCTTCTTCAACCTCCAACCGGGTCAAATCAATCCACAAAACTGGACTAAAAAACACCATAAAAATGTATTTTTTAAAAGTAGAAACACTTCCAAAGCACTTCTAAAACACTTAATTAAAGATTTCTAATGTTAATCTAAAGGAAAACATCCAAAAACAACTATAAATCGAAAGTTTTCGAATATGAAATTTTTTTCAAAATTCTAAAATTCTCCAAAAACTTCAACAAGACAGAGGCTAACTGCTAACTTTGCTCTGATATCAAATGTCAACACTTTCTAGCATATATTCAATAATAATATACATTAGAATAGGTAAATAAAATAAATGCAGAAGAAAACAAAATTAACTCGTGTCATTGTTGTTTGTTCTTAAAGAGTTGTGTTTTTGAAATTCTTCTAAGCTTTCAATTTTCAAATATGATAGTGTATGTTAATAGAAGAAAAGAGAACCTTAGAGACCCCATATCAGAGAAAAAACCTATATGAATGCGCTTCTATCTAGCACAATAAAGTTACCATAGAATCAAGAATTGGATACATACTAAATGCATAATATTTGGAACATTACTGTAGCAAGAATCTCAAAGGTTCTCACAGGATTGGGATTGTAATGTATAGTTTTGAAGAAATACCTGTGTGATCAATATGCATGTTTTGCATGATCATACAACACAGGATTTTCTATTGATTCAGTTTTCAGTCACGTACAAGAGGCAGCTTTGTTACTGTATTGTGAGTACTGCATAAAAATAATGACGTCTTGATGATAGTTCAGCCACAAGGCCTTCTTTCAACATGATACTTGATACATGATGGCCATTATATACACCATTAAAGTTCCTGAAAGTCCAACACCCGTGAGTTCAGTCAAAGTGATTTCCCGTTTCATTATAAGGATGGTGCCGACTTGTACCCTAAAGAAGTCATTCCTTGTGGCGTCCACTTCATCTTTCTTATAGAAAAGAAGCATTACCATAGAGATAAAGATGCGTCTCTCTTTATAAGTTTTTCATAAACCTGAAGCTGACGCATAGAATATGACTTTACAAAACACTTCAAGGTCTTTCTTGCAGGCATGCTTATAGATTAAAACAGCTCAATAGTTAAAAGGCACGGTCAACCCAATAAGTCCAATCAGAAAGGGCATTAATTTCAGCCCAACAAATCTCTTGTTACAGATCAAGTTTGCTGCGTTGGCTATGTATACTACAACTTGCATGGTAATCATCTCTTCTAACTAATTTATGCTAATTACACAAAAAATAACAACATTTAGGGAGAGTTTCTCATAAATGTAGATTGTGAGGAGTTCAATAATACTTAATCTTACCCTATTTGTTGTTTCTTATTAATTTTTGCTAATTAAACCAGTAGACTGAATAACAAAAATTGAGACTAAAATGCATTAGTCAGTTTATTTAATATCAAATATTGTAATAATATGTAAATTTAACAAATTAAAAATTAAAAATTCTGATTGACTAATCAACAATAAATTTTGATGCAACATGTATCATTCTAATTATTGCAAAATTTTTAAAGAGTTTTGGCCAATAATTAAAAATTTTAACTTATTCAGCCAATTCAATCGTCTAATTTTCTAGTTATGTTTTCAATTTTTAAGTTCAATTTACTTTAATAACTCTTATTGTTAAAAAACTAATCAATTTATTAATTAATCGGTCAACTTTTGTAAATTAATAATTTTTATAAACTAAAATAAATCAATTAATTTTTATTTAATATTTTCTTTTTCAATTAAACTTCAAATTCTTCAATGGGTAAGGTAATTTTTTATATATTTTAAATTATTTAATTTTATTTAATCTTTAGTCAAATTTTTAGGCAGTTTAATACCAATTGAATATTTTAAACCTTAAACTTCTTATCTTACTAGTTTAACTTTCAATTTATTTTTGAAACATTGATTTTGACTACTCAAATTCAATATTTCTAGCACTAAAGGCTCTTAAAAGGAGAACAACTTATCTGTTCCAATTAATCAGATCCTACTCTATTTTATTAAATCTCATCAACATATTTATTATATAGGGTTCATCTAAATGTGTGGATAAAATAGAAGTGAAAAAAGTTGGCATACAACAAAAGGAACAATCAGTTCCTACTCTATTTTATTAAGTCTCATCAACATATTTATATAGGGTTCATCTAAATGTGTGGATAAAATAGAAGTGAAAAAAGTTGGCATACAACAAAAGGAACATAGGATCTCGTTTGCTTAAAAGGATCATTCTTATCAGTTGAACTACCGCTAAAATAATATAGTACACTACTTGTGACAAAGCAATAGATTACCACTTGATCTTTCTAGAGGATCTTTCAGGAACCTATTTTCTCCGCTTAGTCATGTAATTTGGACTGCTTATTTTTCTTTAATAAAAAAAAGCAATAGGTTATAAGTACACCTCAGTTGGCGATTTTTCTTCTTAAAAGCACTCTTTAGGGTGAAGTTATGGGGTTGGAACATCTTATTGTGGTGTAAATCTCACATAAATATATAAATAAGATTTAATAAAATAAGATTGAAATTAGTTAATTATAACGGAAACTCTGCTCTAACTTAAGTGAGAACAAGCATTTGCGACAAGATTTCTTGTCTTTTTACATTTTAAAGAAATTTTCCAAGCTCTAATTGAACGGGGGAAGATTTATTACCTTCACTAATTGAGAGGGCATCCATTATATGCCCACTGCCACAACTCAGTACGATAGATCCTAACCAACAGTATTTTCTTCACTAGCTTTTGCCTTTTCCATCAAATCACTCTCTCTTCTTTTTTTTTTTTTGATAATTTATGGTTCAGGCTTGTTCCGATTATCTGAGATCTATAAGCCACTCATTCAGACTCATATATAGATAAATCTAAGTTTGATCCTAGACAGTATAACAGTATCAAAATATCTACTCCCAAAAGATAGGCCATTATCAAGAAAATTATATCACCTTAAATAAAGGTTACTCCTTTCAAAATTTGAACACACAACCTTTACGTAATCCTCTCCCTTTTTCTATCGCTAGGCTACTCGTGAGCAGCATCAAGTCACTTTCTCTTGTTCCATATCTTGTGCATTTTCATTTACAAGGTAGAGCCGGCATCAGAATTCTCTTGACAAGTCACCTCTCATCGTTTCTCCTTACTTTTTCTTCAAATCTTACGACTTTGGATCTTTTTGAGAGATGCATTAGCTACTATTTATTACTTCTTCTCATTCTCTTTATACGATTAATCCTTATATTTTTTCTTAAATTTTTTTAGGCAACTGTTTAAAAATTTAATCGATGACCGATTCAATCATAAAAATTTTTAATTTTTTAATTTAATTTTTAATTTTTCAGTTCAATTAATTTTAATATCGGTTGTTATAAAAACTAATCATTTTATGAAATAATAGGTCAATTTTATTGATTAATAAATTTTTATAAATTAATTAATTATCATTTAATAATTTTTTAATTAAATTTTAAATTTTTCGATAATTAAAGATAATCTCTTTTAATCATATTTTTAATTCTTTAATTTTATTCAATTTTTAATCTATTTTATGACAATATAATATTAGTTAAACTTTTTAAACTTTAAACCTCTTATCTTTCCAATTTAACTTTCGATCCAATTTTTAAAACATTAAGTTTAAGTCTTACTGGCGTAATTAACAACATAAGTTTTGACTTGGGATTGAAAGAAAAAAAATTAAAAAACAATGTCCCAAGAATGTAAACACTTTTATGATTACGGAATTTTTAAAAATTATTACAAAGAATGTGGTATTACAATATTCATTTCGTCAGACCTCAAATGGTATAATAATCAATTAAATCATAATGTGCGATATGTGACTTTTTAATTTTATTCTTGTACTTTAAGTGATTTTGTTAATTGCTACTGGAGTGATTTATCAATTTGATGCTATGAACTAGCAATAATTACTTTTGGTGCATTAAAAAATAGAAGAACTTTTATCTTAATAAATATTAAGATATTCTTACTTCTCTGGCTACCCTATTGGCATTCGTTTTTGCTTGCTTTAATTTGGTGCAACAAAGTGTAAATATGATATTCTTTTTTTTTGGATGATAAAATTCACATTCATTACTATTTTTGGATAAATTATTAAGTAGATGAAATTATTGTAACATATATATTCCACATAAATTATTTAATAAATTAATAACAAAAAATTAAATAAAATCAATTTAATTAATATTTATAATTTTAATCCAATTTCGATTAACTACTATTCAACCTTTAAATTATAACTACTATTCATTTTCGATTCAGTAGAAGACATTATAGTAAAAAAGGAAGAATTGCACTGCATCTTCTATTTTTATTCACTGAAAGAGTTGATTGAAGGGAATGAAAGAGAAAAACTTATAGCAACTTAAAGGTGGCTTCTTAAAATGCTCTCAACTCGTGTTCCATAGTCACGCTACAAAAAAAGTTCACATTCGGGAACGGGAAGTAGACCTTCCTCCTCCCGCACCTGTTCCACAGAAAAGTAGCCATTGAAACCCATACCAGAGAAACCTCAGATTGAGGAGGAGAACCCACTATGTGACAGCAACCCTACGCCGTTTCAGAACCACACGCAAGCGCCACCCAACAAACATAGGATGCACAGCGATTTTAGGAATACAAGACCGTCATTTCAAAGTCAAGGTGGGACGCATCAACCTAGTTCGGATGTGGCCCAACCCACACCCACTTCATCAAACCAAAAGGCCCATTCATGACAAACTACTAACCCGATTGTTTTAAACCTAATGACAACAAATAATTCTCCAAACAAAACTCCGCACGTGGCTATCGCTATCCCCTCATATGCAAATGTGATTACAAACGATCAATCCTTTATTCTGCCCATACAAGAGGAAATGGGTTGCGGGGACATAGAGGAGGATCTAATTGACGACAATCATAATATGGCTTCGACATTGTCACTCCAAAACACATGCTACCCCTATCGAGACCACCTGATGCTGAAAAAGATTTGACGTTTGCAATTGAAACCACTTCTGATTTTGATACTTAGATGGATGAGACTCCATAAATCCACATGACAACCCAGTGTCGGGTGCTGGCTGATATCTCAGCTAACACTCATGCTTAACGATTTTTTTCTCTTATTTTGATTTTATGTAGATATTCTTATGGAACTGTCAGGGGACTGGATGTAGTTCCTTCAAGCCAATCATCAAGAACTACATTCGAATTTATAAACCTTTTCTTGTTGTGTTGTTGAGCCACGAATAAGCGGGGTATGGGCTATAAAGGTCGTTAGGAGTTTGGGTTTTACGCACTCGTTTAGGGTAGAAGCAGAAGGCTATTCGGGTGGTATCTGATTATTATAGAAAGCTGAAATTGTAGTTCAAATTCTGCTAGCCCATCGACAATTTATGCATATGAATATTGAATGGGACCAATGGTCTTTTGACTTCACTGGCATCTATGCTAGCCTTACGTATTCTCTACAACATTTTTTATGGACGTATGTGCGTAAAATTTCTAAGGTTACCTCCAAATCATAGCTTTTGGGTGAGAACTTTAATGCCAAGCTGGAGAGTAATGATAAACGAGGAGGGTCTCGACTCCAACCTATCGTCAACTCATAATTTAGGGACGCAACGTTGTCAGCTTCAAGACCTTGGATTTTCAGGACCAAAATTCACATGGCAGAGGGCACAAATTCTTGTCAAATTAGATCAAGTTTTTAGCCTTAATTCTTAGTAGTATACATTCCAAAACACAATCGTAACTCACCAACCCTTCCTGAAATCCGACCATCAGCCTCTTTTAGTCACCCTTAACAATTGCACGCATTCTCCTCTGACTCAAAATCCCTTTAGATTTCAGTTCACTTGGCTGGCTTATGAATGTTTTTGCCAAGTTGTAGCTGATAATTGGAACCCTACCATTTCTGACTTTAGTGAGCGTTTAGAAATTTTTCAGAACGTCTACAGCATTGAAACTCTACTACTTTCGGCAACATCTTCCATCGAAAAACAGGACTCATGGAAAGAATCTAAGGCATTCAAAGAAAACTAGAAGATGAAGACTCAACTTCTCTCTGAGAGCTGGAGGATTATCTTCGGTTTAAATTGGAACAGGTCCTCTCTCAAAAAGAACTCTAATGGCACCAAAGGTCTCTGTAACATCCCATCACCGATGGAAAGGGTATTTTGGTAATTTGGGACAGGTTAGAGGTATTAAATTTTATCTCGGCATGCACATACAACATATAGCCTCTATGATTGATGGTTTGTTGCACTTGCACATGGTATATATGCATTCATGACATTTTCCGGCTTAGGT
>JANTPM010000009.1:27510522-27520846 GCA_025434745.1 Erythroxylum divaricatum
TGGCTACACTCCATAGTTTTTTGTAAAGGTATGACTTATTATGAGTCCCTTCTCACCCTATACGTATTTACACTGGCTAACTACTGACCGTTTGGTGTGTTTGGAATCAAAACTTGATAAAATATGTAAATGGGTTAACTATATTCTACTTATGGTTTAATTTTTCAATTACTCATAATTTGAAAACACCTTAATATTAAAATTTAATTATTTTAATATTTTATCAAGTCTATTCTATCTCTTATATACGAATACCTTGGCACCTATATAAAATTATAATGAGATTTATTCTTACCTACAAACTGAATTTTCTTTTTCTTTTTCTTCAAATTTTTTGCTCAGAGCATATAAGATTCTTCTTTAAGTTTTCCATAAAGAAAAACAATTTTCATATCTAACCATTCTAGATAAAAGTAAAACACAAGCCACATGAAAAATATTTTATTAAATTCAATTCCTTCGCTTTAAGCATATCCCTTTATCATTAAATATGTATGATAATGCTTAACTTGATCATCATCATTTTGCTTGATCTTGAAGACTTATTTATTACCAATTGACTTTCTTATGATAATAGTACAAGTATATGAGGTTTATGTTTGTAAAGAGTTTCAATTTATTCTTACGTTGTTACATCTACCAGGAGACATTTAGATTACTAAATGCTTTTTAAAGAGGTAATGGCTCTCAATCCTTTGTTAAAAGCCAATATATCATACCACCTTCTATTATATAATCTGAGTGCCAGTCTGGTGGCCTTTTGTGTAATTTGATTAATAAATTTACGAAGCTTCGTACTTAACAAAATTTTGAACATCTCTAGTGTTACTTCAAAAAACGTTTGAATGTAATTCATCTTTTATAAAGGTCACATATGTGCTGACAATAATTTTGCGAGCATTGTGATCCTATATAAGATACTCTTTCACTTTATTAGTGTACTTAAGAATAAATATATATGGATTTTGGATTCAAATTTGTGGTTTTTTGGCGTTATACATCGCATATACAATACTCCCAAATAAATAAAAGATTAGAGTAATCCATTGGCTTCCTAATTCACTTCTCTGTCAACTTCTTCAAATCAATTGCATTTGATAAAATGTAATTCACCTTATAACAAGTAGTATTGACTGCTTTTTTTCTAGAAAGCCTTTTTCTAGGCTTGTAGGTCTTTAAAAAATGCTCTTATTCTTCATGATATTGTCTATTCATCCACCTTGCTACTTTGTTTCTTGTGGAATTTATGCAACAATGAATTATCTTCTAACGCCTTCGTGCTTACATAATGCACCAAATTTATTGTCATTATATTCTCCTCCTTTATCCAGTCTTAAGAATTTGATCCTTTTTACCACATTTAATTTCAAGATGCTCTTTAAAAACTTTGAAGATTGAGAATACATCTACTTTTATCTTGATATGATACAATCAATAACTCATAGAGTAATTATCAATGAAAGAGACAAATTACTTTACTCCTCTCAAGGATAGATTTGATGCTTACCATGCATTGGAGTAAACTGATTCAATAATGCACATAATTCTTGAGTTTGATGTGCTAAATTTTATATGGTGTTACTTACTAATAACACGATGATCACAAAAAGATAGCGACATCATTGTGAGTATTATGAATAACTTTTGTTTTACAAGGATCTCCATTCATTGTTTAGATATATGTCCAAGTTCTTGATATGTCATAACATTAAAGATATTTTGCTTGAGCTACTTAAAATAACTAATGCTTCTGTTTAGTAATATTTCTCCTTTTAACTTGTATAATTTTACACTATCTTTTCTCCTTTTATAACTACAAACCCTCTCCTCAAAATATCTTTAAAATCTTGTTGGTATTTTTTATTTTACACCTAAGGTCATTTAGTCGTTATTAAGACAACAAATTTTTTTTCAAGCCCTTTAAATATCGTATCTCCTAAATAGTGCAAATTATAACATCATACATATTCAGTTTGATGGTTCTAATACCAATAACCTTTAGATGATAATCATCATAATTATACACAATTCCTCCTAAAACATGCCCATAATGATGGAACCATCTTATTCTATAGGTAGTCTAAAAAGTAATTATTCAATCAAAGGTCCATACATCAATTAGTGACTTTCTAATTTTAATTGTCATTGTTGCTTCACAATATGGAACAATGCTCATCTAAAGTATGTGTAAATTTTCCTTGAAAATAGAATTTTTCTTATTTAAATTTCAAGAATCCATTTTCAAGTGAGCTTTCTTGACACACTTATAACATTTTCAAGTCTTCTTCCATAACTGTAACTATAACACTATAAAAGACTAGTAGTTTGTAGGAAAATTATTGATTAAGTTAATAATGAATTGATATGTCATTCAATTAAACTTTGAAGTAGAAGTTAGGCACATTCATGAAACTATATTCTATAAATATCTTTCATCTTCAATTTTCACAACTATAGATTATTCTCATTGAATTTTTCAATATTGATTTTAATTGTCATTACTTCTATTTTGAACTACTTTGAGATAAAAGAAATAACTCTCATTATTTCAAGTTATCATTAATTATACATATGAATAGTATCCATTATTGTTAAAGAGTGAATAATATCAAACTGATTTTTTAATGCAAAGATCTACTTATAGTAACAACCACAAAATATGATAAGTAAATATGTACACCCTGAAATGACTTTAATATTACGTGTTAGAATTATTAGAAGGAAAAACTAGGATCACAACTCAATCAAGATTGGAATAAATGACTTATAAAATTTTATTATGAGTAAAAAAGAGATATAATATAAACAAGTTTCAAATACTAATTTGTAACTTAGAACTTATAAAATTAGTATCTTCTCGATCTCAATTCTTAGATAGTTAAATTTATCTTTAATATAGAACTAAGAAGATGGATATGTATTTATAAGTGAATAAAACTAATTATATTTTAATTACTTATAATTAACATAATTTCTAATATTTATTCTTATTATAAATTATTTATATTTAGCTAGAAATTTATAGATAATAGTTAGATTCTTCTGATGTGAATTGAGTAATGTAATCTTACATACCTTCTTTAATGATCTCAAATGACACTTTCTGTCGTATGCATATTCTTTCCCCTCCTAAAGATAACCTTAATTCAACAGTACAATTATATTAATTAAATCATAATGCATCCAAGATTAGATTAATCTTGCAGCAGCAGAATATATATGCTCATAATGGTACGTGAGTCAAAAGACCAAGTCAAATATTGTTTGTTTTAATTAACCTGTAAGCGGATTTTTAAAACAGCACTTCATTTATTTTTGGTTTTACAAATTGTACTTAGCTCTATAAAAGAGCAGCTTTTAATGCAGTAAATGTAGGTGAATAAAGGAAAAAAAAATAAAAGCTATCAGTAATCAGTTTAGCCTCCTAACACCTCTTTATTACGCTGTTTCTTAGCATTAGCTTTTTGACAAGTCTTCTTCTGAGTCGTGAGAGAGTATCTTTGACTAGTTTTCATCTAGCTTTAACATATCATATGACCCATTCGGGCATATGCTATGTTTCGACAGTTCTATGATGCCCCAAAGGAGACTTGTTCGTCACCAATCACTACTATTTTACTATTGATATCTAAAAAGGAAGTATCATTTGGGAACGAATAGAAATTGAATAGAGAATATCAAGATCTTGTGTGTGGTGCGATGCAAGTGGGGAAAGCTTTATAGCTAAACTAGCTAGGCTAACTTTAATTGTATAATTAAGATTAAGTTAGATTTTTATTATTTATTTATATAAGAATCAAATCTTCTTATGAGAAAAGAATTCAAGTTAGGAAAAGTTAATCAAGTTGGCTACATTCCATACTTTTTTTGGTGAAGGCATGACTTATTTTAAAATGTATAAAATAAACCTTAAATAAAAAAATTTAACAAGTTAATTTTTAATTTTTCGTCAATTAAACGCTACCTTATTGTTGATGTGAGACTTTTAAAAATATTTTAAAAAAGTGCTATGTCAATGATGATATGATATTTATCCTACGAAATTTTAACTTTTTTTATTATCTATTAACAGTCTATTTTGAACGTTTTAAAAATATTACATTCCAACTTCTTCCAAAATGTTAGAATTAAAGTTTTATTTTAATTAAAAAAACCTTGAAAATGAAATTGTTTTATTTTTTAAGTTTAAATAATTTTTTGTGATAATAGGAGAATTACAAATATACTAAATTATTAAAAGGGGAAAGAAAATCACAGATATATCCTCTAAAAGGATAGTAGCATAACCTACAAGCAGACGTTGATACCAATAGACCCCTAATTCGAGAGACTTGATCTGGTTGACTAACCAATTCGCAATTCGATTAGCTTGTTTTAATTGAATTGATTCATTAAATTAAAATTAATATCTTTAATTTCAAATATTTGTTATTGGTAATTGAATAAATTTCAAAATTTACAATCATTTCTTTCAAATTAACTATTTCCATATTTTTATTTATAATACATTTGAGATTATATAATTAAAGTACATAAATTTATATTAGAAATATTCACAGCCGGGAATCTACACGTTGGACCCAACTACATTTGGCGAAGCGTAGCGTAAGCTTTTATGAGTCAAAAGCAGGTGAGTGACTCTCGAAAGCGTATGATACATGAAGCCATTTTTGTGCGTGCTTAAAGAAGTAAAGAAGCCTAGAAACATACAACTTTTTACAAAGGCACGTATATGTAATTATATGCTCTTTCGTTCAAAAATTCAAACTTTGAGAAGAGGGGAATAATCAATAGTCAAGAATCTTTGTCCACCCCACCAACGCTATTCAATTGGGACTTGCTAAGAATATGGAAGGAATCGAATCCAATCCTTCCACCAGTTGCCCAATGAAACATCCCACTCGATTCTTGCCCATTGCATTATGCTTTCTCACTCTATTACTACTGTTTTCAGGCTTAGGTTGTTGCATGCGTTTGTTTTTTAAGTTCTAAGCAAGTTGCTTAAAGCCACACTAATCATAAAGCTTCTTTGCTTAACGAAGTGGAGCTACTCACTGCAAAGTTCTACCGCTATGATATTACTTGATGGGTGCAACGGATATATTTTTTTTTAAAAAAAATAAAATAAGTAAAATAGACATAAAATATTTAACCTAATTTACTCCTAATTTTGGACTATATCTATGGACAATATTCAGAATAATTCTTCCACTATTACAAATAATCGATATACGAAGATAAAATCAAAATAATAGGTCACAAGATGTTTTTCGACCTAAAAATATTAATCTTACTATTTTATCACTCACCAATTCTTAAAAAAAAATATTTTCTAACATTAGAGCATTACTTTGCTTTTGTTTTTTTTCTATATTTTTGTTGTGAGTGTGTGTGAAGCAATAAGTGCTTTACATAGGCACTCCACCGCGCGAGAGAGCCGCAAAGACAATTGTCTTCTTTTCTTTTTCAACTAATGCGGCATCGAAATTGAAAAAATGAGGTCCCTAACCACTTGTTCGGTTACAGTGAGTGTATTTTTTGAAAATGAAAAATAAAATGAGCAAAACAATGCTCTGAAGTTAAGAAAGATTTTCTTAAAAAATTGGTGAGTGACAAAATAGTGAGGTTAATATTTTTAAGTTGGGAAACATTTTTTGAACCACTATTTTAGTTTTATCTCTGTACACCTGCTATTTGTAATAGTAAAATAATTATTTTAAGTTTTATTCGTGGATGTAACCCAAAATTAAAAGTGAACTAAGTTAAATATTTTGTGTTCATTTTGTTTATTTTATTTTATTTGTTTTTCAAAATATATCCGTTGCACCAACACTTAAAAGTCACACTAATCATAAAGCTTCTTTGCTCAACGAAGTGGAGCTACTCAATGCAAAGTTCTACCGCTCGTTAACTGTTGTAACAAAATTCCAAAATGCAATACGTTTTAGACATGTTCGTTGACTTATCTGAGGTTGTCAATTATACTTGAAGATTAAAAGCTCCACTATACACAGTTTGAATGTAATTATATGACAATTGAGTCTGAGTTCGGTTCATTCAACGTACGTAAACTCGTAAAATTTATTTCAATTTGATATAAAAGTTTCAATCTTGCTTATGATATAGAAGAATAAGTTCTATATTTTATTTACATTTTAATAAGGGCACCAACTTGTAAGCGATCGAAAACTAGACAAATGAAATGTAACCAGATTTTGATATTCGAATCAGAAACGAGAAACCTCCCAAAGAAATCTACAAATAAGTAAGTGCAGAAAATAAGGTCTAAAAGAATAAGTTAATTTGTGTTAATCTTCAGGAGACTTACTTCCACTTTGACCAGTCCGTTGGTCCAAAAAGCAATATAGAATCAACGGTCGGGGATCACTCCTTATGTTACGTCGAAACGACAACCCGTTGAACCAATCTCGACAGCACAGGACCCCCACCCGTCTACTTCTTCCATTCAGGTTCCTCAGAGACATGGTGTACCAAAGCATGTGTGCTGTGTCTGAGGCAATCTCCGTTATATCCTTGTGGCAAAGCTACAGGGGTAGAATAGGGAATTACCGGATAAGTCCAACTTCTTGAAATATTAAATTATAAAAATTCAGTATAATTAACCCGAACACAAATTTCTGATTTTTTTTAGCTCATGAGGTATTTTAGGAGGGTCTCAATTATGAGAAGTCATCTTTAAATCATCCACTTTTAAATTAATTCTCGTTCGCACTAAGTCAGTCTGTAAGGGGTAAAGTGTTGGCTAAACAGATTTCTCCATTCTCAGAACTCGAACTAAAAACTTTTGATTAAGAAATAAGAGTGTTGAACAACTCACACCAACCTGTTTGGTTAAGTTTCCGATTTAAACAACTAAAGTTAAGAGTTGTCGCTATCATGAACATAGACATTGCATGAAAATGGTACGTGGCCGTTCAACAACGAGCGGTTCATGTAACCGAGTTGGTCTTTGTCATGAATTGGCCATAACTCATTCGTCGCTATGTTTTGTTTCTCTTCTGTTATTATCTTCTATCTCAATCCGACTAACGTTTTTGGATTTTGCATAGAGTAACTGGGAGAGGGCACGAGTGCATGGGTCTCACGTGCAACCCTCAAACTTGGGGACCCGACATCTTAATCTTGCGAGTTCCGACCCCCTAACGCTAAACGCCTCCTGAAATTTACTCGTCCCCACGTTAATCTGTCCGACTGCACGCGCGCATCTTTTTGTCCATATGCGTTTAGATACAGTTGTGGATGTCTGGTTCCGATTCCCTACGTTTTCAATTGTTTATTGGATACTTGTATCTTTCCCTTATGTACAGATTTTGATTCTCACTCTATAGTGTATTCACTCTGTAATGTATCTCAGGCCTTGTTTTGTTGACATACATTAGTAATTTTTTTCTTAAAATTTATATTATTAAGTTTGATTATTTTTTTAAGTAGTTAAGAAAGTAAAAAAATTTTCAATCTAGGAAAAATATTAACACTTTATTTGGATTCTAAATTCCAGCACTCCCTTAGTATTCAAATTACTTTTCTCATAAATTTAATATAAAAAAATATAGTAGTCAATTTAACTTTTCATTCTCTCTCAACTCTACGATAATTCTTTTATAAAACCTTACCCCTTCTTCAATCAATGTTACGAATATCATATCGAACTTAGTACCGAATTGGGTTCTGATATAGTACTGTACCAGTACCGGTTAATACCGAATATCGTTTCGGTTAATTTTTTAAATTTATAAATTAATCTTTAATTTTTTTTAAAATTACAAAATAATCTATTGTCATATTATACAGTTGCATTGTATATTTTTAACAATGTCTCAATAGATGATAACAAGAAATAATAATCACAATTTTAATTTAATTTTCAATTTAATAATTATTAATAAATATAATTAAATTTAACATATATTTTTAAAATCCATAGATTTCAAATAAATTTTGATTTAATAATTAAAAATATATAAAATAAATATTAGTTTGTAAATAATAATTTTTAAATTATTTATTTTAGAAAATTTTTGTATTAATACTTTGGGGGAGGGAAATTTTAAATTTTTTTTGAAAATTTTGCAAAAAAGTCTTCGTAGTTTTCAAAATTTTCAGTGCCAACTAATATCGATCGATATTTAAACTTGGTATGACCTACCATTTATTTCATACTAGTTTTGATCCGATACGATATGTATTGATCGGTACGTACCGGTATTTATAATACTATCTTCAACTATTCTTATTGTTCTCCCGTTAGTAGGATTTTGAATATTTTTTGTTAGAAGTTTCAATCAACAATCTTCAGGTTCATATTTTTCTTTATTTAACGATTTCAATTTTTATTTAATTTGTAGGGATGTAATTGAAAACACAAGTCAAAATTAAGTTATATTTTACAAAATACCGTAGCATACCAAACATTATAATAAGAATTCACCTAATTTTCTTATTAGAATTTTTATTAGTATTCAAGCATGTGATTATCTTTACTTTTCATAAATTTATCTTCTGAAAAGTCTATTCCCAATTTACTTTACTTTCTGCCAACTAAACGAGACCTAAAATTATTCCATTAATATGCAAAGTTAGTTAGTCCGTTTCAATCAGTATTGTTTCTTCCTCTTACCATTCCTTTAGAAATCAATCCAAAAGACAAAACTATCTCGAGTTTGTCCCTTTTTTATCATTAATATTGTAAAAAAAAAAAGTGAAATTCAAAATAAACGTCGCTGGGAAGGACGTTAAACTTGATAACTGTTGATCCTGACATAGTCTATGTTCAAGTTGAAAGGAGCTCAAAAGTAATTAGTTAAACAAGTCATAAGAACGATGACTTGTCTGCCAAACACAAGTCGCAATCACCTCATTTACTTATATGTTCATGTCCTTTTCATCCTCGAAGGAACATCTGTTCAACTGAAATAAGTACAAACTAACAAAAAGTACAAACTAACAACATCAATACAATACGTATACATAACTTGTTGTAACCATAATAGAATTTTGTTTTGATACCATAATAGTCAACTTCCTCCGAGTGATGAACACGTGGGACAATAAAAATGTATGAACTTCACAGGTAAATATCAAGTGATGATTGATTAATGTTATCTTTTCTTATGATTATATTATGACGAAAGAGTTGTATGTCATGCGTAAATAATTATACATTTAGTTGCATATTAATTATAATTTCAAATCTAACTTTAATTTTGTCATCATTAATAACATTCAGTAAAAATTCTACTAACATACGAGATATGGAAAAGTTTAATTGTAAGTAACCTTATCTTCAATTAATAGATAGACTATTTTTCTAACAAAAATTGTTGAATCGTTTTTATATAATGAGAAAACTCACAACTACAATTTTAGAAATATATATCAAACAAATTATTGAGAACATTTGAATAAATATCTAATCTTGGATGCAGACTCCAAATTGTTAATTTTAGAGACATGTCAAAATACCTGGATAGTTCCCATTAATGTGGTTGAATCATACTGAACTACATTGATTAATGAAAATGACTGAATATATTAAAAATTCTAAACTAGTTAATTACATGAATCATCGGGAGAGAAAACAAAATGCAAAATCGTTTCTATTAATTTTGCGAAACAATTGGATTTAGGTGAAGCATGCAAAATTGGGTAAGGGCTCGCGTTCTCATTGGCGTACGAAAACGGCGCAGTTCCCTCTCCGACAGCTACGACGTCATCAATGGAAAACACACGATCCCACCCTCCAGCGCGTACTGCACGAGTCCGAATGCCAAAGATTTACTTACCTATCCACGTTCAGTCATGCACTCGTTGCGGCCCTCTCTATAATTTATATTTCTTCTTATCTAAAGTAAACGTGAATTTAGAAAGATTTTAATTATTTAAAATAAGTATCGTTTATAATTTTTTATACATATTTATAATTTTATTTTCAAAATTACTATTTAATTTCTCTCATATCTTAATTATACATATTACATTTTCAAGTCAATTCAACATATAATTAATAAGAGTATATCAAACATTTCATTAACTTTCTCAATAAATGTACATCTCTTTAAAATGATACTTATTTTAAATAAGTGGGGGTACGCTGTATTTCCTACCTTCAAAGGGTATGGCTCGATGGTTGAGAGCGGAGTTTGACTTTGATTAGGTCTCAGGTTCGATTCCATGTTAGCCCCTCTTGTAAGAGCTGGGGCAGCCGAGATTTTACCTGTAGATGGAGAACTAGTTGGGCCCTTAATGATGAAATGCGCCCACTTAACCTACCTATAATGTGGTGTGTTAATTAGACTCTCAGAAA
>JANTPM010000009.1:27520856-27532044 GCA_025434745.1 Erythroxylum divaricatum
GATGTGCCCGTTTGACCCGCTTACAAAGTTTCCTCGGAAAAAAAAGAGAACGTTGTATTTCCTAACCATATTTACTTCTCAATCATAATTTTTACATACGGTCCTACTATAAAAACCCTTTTTTAATTTTCTCTTCAAAAGGCTTCTCTCTTCCCTACCCTATATATACACCTGCCAACTTACGTCCTTCTAGCACCAAAAAAATCATAAATCAATCACACTTGTTCTAGCCATCCATATATATCTTGTCTCATCCCCAGTGTCTCTAGTTGTAATCCAACAATGAGAACCGACATAGATAGCTTCTGGGTCTTTGCCTTGGTCTCCAAATGCTCAGCCTTTACACGAGAAAACGTTGCATGGTCCGTTCTGATCATCACCTTAGCTTGGCTAGTCATTACCCTTATTTACTGGGCTTACCCTGGTGGTCCAGCCTGGGGGAGATACTACTTCAGAAGAGTTTCTTGCTCTTCTGGTAAGACCATTCCAGGTCCTAGAGGCTTGCCCTTAATTGGCAGCATGAACCTCATGATGTCTCTTGCTCATCACCGAATCGCTTCTGCAGCCGAGACATGCAAGGCTAAGAGGCTTATGGCTTTTAGCCTCGGCCAGACCCGCGTTATCGTCACGTGTAATCCTGACGTTGCTAAGGAAATATTGAACAGTTCAGTATTTGCAGATCGTCCCGTGAAGGAGTCTGCTCATATCCTATTGTTCAATAGAGCAATTGGGTTCGCTCCTTATGGGGTATACTGGCGGACTCTCAGAAGAATCGCGTCTGCACATCTTTTTTGCCCGAAACAAATCAAAGCTGCCGAGGCTCAGAGACGGGCAATTGCTTCTCAGATGCTTGATATGTTTAAGGAAGAAGAAAAAAGTTTCAAAGTTCGTGGAATACTGAAACGAGCTTCACTTAACAACATGATGTGTTCGGTTTTTGGCCGGGAATATAGATTGGACTCAGTCAACAATGAAGTTGAAGAACTAAGAGAACTGGTTGACCAAGGATACGATATATTGGGTACACTAAACTGGAGTGATCACCTTCCTTGGCTATCAGATTTTGATCCTCAAAAAATCCGGTTCAGATGCTCAAACCTCGTGCCACAAGTGAACCGCTTTGTCAGCCGAATTATTTCCGACCACAGAGCTTCAACTTGCAAGGAAACGCGAGATTTCGTTGATGTTTTACTGTCTCTTAAGGGCTCCGAAAAGTTATCAGACGCCGACATGATCGCCGTCCTTTGGGTGAGTATCCCAAGCCGTACCATGTTCAGTGTACTGTTTTTTAATTTAAATTAGTACCAAGTTGTACTAACTGTAGGATTTGACGGTTTCTCTTTGCGTAGGAAATGATATTCAGAGGCACCGATACAGTTGCGGTCTTGATGGAGTGGATTTTAGCAAGGCTGGTACGTAATCCCGATGTTCAGTCAGGGGTTCATGATGAACTTGACAAAATTGTTGGCAAGTCAAGAGCCGTCGTCGAGTCAGACACACAAGGCTTGGTGTATCTACAGGCGGTAGTAAAAGAAGTGTTGAGGCTACACCCACCAGGCCCACTTCTCTCGTGGGCCAGACTAGCCATCACTGATACACTCATTGATGGGTACCACGTGCCTGTGGGGACCACTGCAATGGTGAACATGTGGGCCATATCTCGAGACTCGGACTTCTGGGCTGACCCGCTCCTATTCAACCCCGAGAGATTCTTGACAGCTAACGCGTGTGAGACGGAGTTTTCTGTGCTGGGGTCGGACCTAAGGCTCGCACCGTTCGGCTCGGGTAGACGGATCTGCCCCGGTAAGGTCTTGGGCTTAACAACGGTCACTTTCTGGGTGGCGTCGTTGCTGCATGAATATGAATGGCTACCGTCCGATGGAAATACCGTTGACCTGTCAGAAGTTCTAAAGCTCTCTTGTGAGATGGCAAGTCCTTTGACCGTTAAGGTACGGAGTAGGCGCTCTTAATAACCATATCACTAATAATAAGAACAGGGAAGGGCATAAAAAAGAGAGAAGGAAAGAAAAGAAGAGTACTTTGCTGATGATCCAACAGATATAATGAAGTTGTCTTTTGTCTGTTACTGTAATTTCCAAGTTTTTAATTCGCTCGTTGGAGCTGTCTTGAAATCTCTTATTTTGTATGACGAGTGTTACTGGTGTAAATACGGTAAGAATATATATTTTTCTAGTTACCGCTTATTATCCTTTTATTTCTGGCTTTTGACTAAGAAGTATATTCACAAGTATCTTATCTAAATCAAAATATGTCAAAAAAAAGTATTATAAGTTTTAATATTTTCATTTCATTTTTTTCGATATCTCTCTATAAACCTCTAACAACAATCTTGTTATAAACAATCAAACACAATAATCAAATAATAAATACGAAAATTACAAACACACACAAATTTACGTAATTTATCAAAAATTAGCTATGTTTACATACGGCTGAAGTTTGATTTCACTATAAATTATATTCAACATAAATACACTAAAAAAATTGTAAACTTGGTGTAAAGTTAAAAATATATCAACAGGCTTCTTATCTCCACAAACCTAACAGTGATAAATTGTGATATCAGATAAATGACAAACTTCAAAATCGTATCGCTATTCACTAGCCATATTTTCATTACATTAACAAGTTAAAAGCATCGGACTCAGGTATACGTGTCAATGATGTTCAGATTGATTAATGTTGTGTCCTGTCCTGTCATCGATTTAGCCATAGCCTATCAGGATCAGATGAAGTATAAATTGTGGTGAAAGATGCTTTAAACATCGGCATAAAAAGAAGATATTCTGGCGCATGGCATCGGGATGTAGAGTGTTAAATATTTAAACACCACCTAAATAAAATAAACCACTTACTATTGGTTGACCTAAATTCATGGAAAGAATTACATCATTCTGACGTCCTACTGAAATAATCCCCAAATTTACTACTGGATAATCCCTGTTAATTCACTTCGAATTGGCTTTAGATCTTCTGACTTAAGTATTCTTTACTTAGTTAGTGTCAGAACCTAGTTAGTGTCAGAAGATTTGAGTCATTCATTGAAATGAAATAGATAGCTCAGATCTTCTAATACTTGCTAAATACAGAATACCTGAATAAGAGGATTTGATCTCCTCAAAATTAGTATGGTTTAACATAGACAAAAGGAATAAAAAGGAAAAAGAATATAACAATTATGCCGGTTTGATCGGTGTGGATATTGACTTTTTGTTGCATCCCAGGCGAAATTACTTGAAAGTAGTTATTATATCGATTAATTTTTTATATTGTAAATTTATATCAATCATTAGTTTATAAAATAGTTTGTTAAAAATATTAATTTATAAATTAAGGTAAAAGATACGTATCTCTTTTATGGTTTTTAAAAAATATTATTTTAATTTTTAAATTCAAATTAAAAACAGCTATAAAACACATATATTATGAATATCACATGTTGATCAACCAAATGCTATTTACATTACAATCAAACTTAAACTCGACCTAAATTAATATTTTATTATAATTATATTAAATTATTAATTTAATTGATTTTAATTAGGTTTAAAAGTTGAGTTAGATTATCATATTAATGAAATTTGAGATGATTTTTAAAAAATGAAAAATTAGGAAAAAATTTCAAGAATTTTAAATTTTAAGATTTTATTCTAAAATTTCTTAAACCACAAAAAAAGTATATCTCTTTTACATTGTAAATTATTATAAATAATATGAAAAAAGAAGAGTTGGCTCGTACTGCACTTCTTAATAGAATTCCAATAACTATACCAGCTACAGTGCTCTTTCAGTGAAGTATGAAAAAACGGACCACAAAATGGCACGTGTAGAAGGAGGTCGTAGGTTGTTGTGGTGCATTCGGCACATACAATGAGAACTATCGAGAGGACCATATGGAGCCAACGTTAACGACAATGATCCAATTAACAATTCAATCCCTTCTCTTAATGAAACTGATAATGACTTGCCACCAGTTCCATTAACTCAGTTTCTACTGTTCGCAGCCTCCCTCACCGAGAATTGCCCCTCCATCGTTAAGACATACATTGTGACTGCTCATGAAATCTAAACACCAGAAACAAAATCCCAGATGGTCTGCTACTTAGGTTTTGGATAAGGAACATGGTAGCTTAAAACTGAGATGAGTGTCTATCGACTAGTTTAAACTAGTCCTTTTCAATCCGATTTCGGCGTGGATAGATAGTTGTATCGTCCCCAAGTTGCTAATTATGATATTTCTTGGGGTTTGAGGACCACTTAGGTGCAATAATATATACATCATTTATTCGATTTGTCATGTGTTTTGTGTCTTAAGTGCATGCAAAGAAAATGGTTATGTTTAAGTTCTTGCGTGCGAGTGGACAAAGAAGAAAAGGACCTTGTCTGGGTGATATGGTAGATCTGATGCATTTCAGAGTTTTAAAGGAAATAAATTACGTTATTGATGTGACTGTTTCAGAAGAACACAAGTCATCGATCCAACATTTGGAGAACACTGTCTTGTTTGGTCCTAAACCTGAACCGTTTACTAATGTTTTGCAATGGTGAATGGTGACCCATTCAGAATGGAAGAGTTTCAGTTTATAATTATATGTCATGTGTTCATTTTCTATTAGACATTTCACCTTTTAAGCGTGACTATTTTTTTAATCCATAGTTAAGTCAGGTTAATAATGGATGAGTTAACCTCATCAATATCTTACATGAGACTAAGCTTATGGATATAATTAATATTTTGCATGTGACTCGAGTTTATTAGTACAAAAACAAATATTATTTAGTATAATTAACTAAATTAACGTCATTTCAATTTGTAAGTTGTATTAAAATAATGCCGTTTTATCAATTTGAGTAATCGATCTAATCAATTTAGATTAGTTTTTATTAATTTCCAGCCGAATCAGATCGAATAAAAATGTTAATTGAATATAAAATATAATTTCTTAAATAGTTACAAACATAATTTTAATAACCTTTCACCCTAATTATTATTTTTATTTTAATCATTTAAATATTAAAATTTCTAATTAATTTCTTAAGTTTTACCAACTATTCTATGGTGGAAACTTTTGTTAAATTGACATGATATAATGAAAATGATACCTATTAAATTTTCCATTTAATGTCTTAAACAAACATTAGTGGAAGTAATAGTAAGTAAAACTTAAGAATTGAATTAAAAATTTTAGTGATCAGAACACTAAAATAAAAAATAACATTAACTTCAATGACTGAAGTAATGTGTATTCCTAAAGAAATTAGTCTCTCTTATGTCATTTATTACAAAGAAAAAATAACTGTGATGTATGATCACACGAAAATGATGCTTATCATAAAAACTGCTCAATCAAAACTTGCCATAAAGCAAAAGGAACTTCCTGCAGCATTGTAATTAAACATAAAGATGACTAAATGGATAAGGATGTATTAATAATTATAAGGTCCAAGTTGGATCTATCCAAGTTCATCTCCTATTGCAAACTTCACTTTCTGTACAGTTGGTGAAGTAGCCAGCTTCTTTCATATTCCTGATGTAGCTGGCAATTCAGCATATCCCAGGGATCACGCAGAATTAAATTCAATTTTCTTGTGTCGGCAACGTAAAAATTGTTGGAAAATTATGATAACTTTTCTTACTTATACTTCAAATAACAGACAGAGATATACATACCTGTAGAAGAATTGACTAGTCTGTTCTGCACTTAAACTCGACGTTTTCCGAGTAGACGAGCTGGAGTGATCAGAGTCATATCGCATAGACGACAGACCCACGTAAACTGTTCTTCCTCTGCATTATTGCTGTCCATGTTTTTGTTTCAACGATCCCTGTTCTTTTCAAAGGCTATTGCAGCTTTCCCACATAATAAACGGGGACAAAAACTGTTCTCCGTTCCATCTCTTATAGTGGTTATGGTTTTCACGACAGTCCATGCATAATTTAAAATAAAGCAGACCATTTCTTGAATCCTTTCTTATAGTCCAGTTTTTTGGTTATTTCTGGGTACATATTTTCTCCTAATACTATATATATGTTTCGAGTTTTATGATTGATAACCCATTATTTAGATTTAGACAATTTACATCTTGAATCTTTTCTTATAATTCAGTTTTTAGGTCATCTTTTTATATAATACTTCTCGTACATGAGAAAGAGCCTTTGTGATAATAAGATAACATGTTCGAATTGATAGAAATTTTCTTATTTAGTAGATAATATTTATTTATCTTTCACGTTTAATTAGACACATAATAAAGCTCATGTTTTGTGTTACACGAATCGCATAAAGAGTTTTTTTTAAAAATAAAAATTACAGAGAAAAGATGGCTTACATTGATAACCTTCTCTAAATAACTTGTGTAAGCAGATAACCTTACGCACTGGACTGATTGCCATAGACATTTATCACTGATCATGTTAGACTTTACACTCCATGGACAAGTCACTGAAACTTAGAACATGCGTGGAATTGTTCAAAATTCCTAACAACTACACTGTATAAATAAACTAAAAAATTGTCAGGGACCGAGTGATTGCCAACTGTTTTACTTTTATCCACAAGACAAGTCAGAGATTGACTTTAGGATTGAATTATCTATTCGTAATTACTTGGAACTCTATTTTACCGGAGCGGTTGAACTGTTGATCGCGACAACACTACAAATCTGAAATTAAACCGTAGGCAGAAGGTTTACAATGGGATATTAAAGTCCACATATACATGAAGAACGAAAGAATGTAATATACTTGCATCAATCTCATTACTAATTGCTTTCTGGTTTTTTATGTAGCTTTTATTTCCCAGAGATTAATACAGATGTAAAAGTAATAAGATACATATGAAATTAATATTTGAAAATAAACATGACTTTAACAAAAATAAAATGTTTTTGTTAAAATCCTCTTGTAATCTCTTTTTTGAAAGATATTATTTTTCTCGTCTTTTGTAACTAACAAAGTTCTATCAGAACTTTAATACTAGATATAATGGATAATGGTAACATGATTCCTTTCAAAATCTTAAATCTTACAAGACACAAGCTTGAGAATAGCTACATACATTAGTACGAAGATACTATTTGGTGCACATTATACATGTATAAAACATTGTAAAAAACAGTTACATGGTTCTTGAAGATATAATTGCTCTAACACAAGTCTAAAAGGATGTTATATAAAATACCAAAAAGAAGGATCGAAAGACCATTTCTCTTATTCAGAAGTATTCGATGAGACCACCTTTCTGAAGGTATTTAGTGCTACTATATGGATGCAATTGTGTTAGATACTTTAAGTAACCTACAAAGCAAAGGAGAAGGCAAAGAAAATTCACCTTCAGAGTCCATGAGGTGAATTTGAAACTATTCAAATGAAAGAATATGAAAAGTTGTCATAGAATTTTATAAAGTCGTGGTCGTTCTAAACCAAATGACAAAGTTTGATGAAGTAACCGACCTTATATTAAGGGTGATTGGAAAAAAATCTCTAGATCAGTTAGTGAGAAATTTGATCATTTGATGAATGTTATTGAAGAACTAAAGGACTTGGAAGACATGAAAATTGAAGAACCAAGCGGATCATGTTTTACAATCAAAACTTACTTTACAAGCTCGTGAACCAAAGTTCAATAGGAGGAAGAAGAGTCCATGTTTTACACTCAAACCTTACTTTAAAAGACAAGGAGGAAAAGGAAAATATAAGCTATAAAGGTAAGGACGTGGACATAACCAAAGCAATGGAAAATGACGAACATGTGTCCGATTTTCATCTCAAAATAAAGATAGAATATATCAATATACTCCAATGAGAGACGTGATAGAGGAGGAGCAAGGCCATATTACAAAAGGTGTGTTAAGTCTTAAGTTAAAATTTTCATGAATTTAGGCATTATTTTTATATGCAAAAAATGATGCTAATGATGGCATAAAGGCTATTCTTTCTTACGGAGAAACAGCAGAAAATAATGATAAGGTGGAGTTCACTCTTTTGATAAATTACAAGGACTTGCAGTAATAAGAGAAACTTTTATGGTAACTTGATACTCAAGCTAGTAATCGTACGTATTTGTGGCAATAATAAAGAGTTAGTTCGTAGAGCTTAATGAGAAAGTTGTTGACATCATTACTTTGAGATATATAAATATGAACCGGCTAAATTTTTGGTTCGGTTTGTGCTCATTATTAGAAAAAAATCAACCGATTAAATAATAAATTGACCGGCTTCTTTAATGAATTGCCGGTTTTCTTAAAAATCGATTAAGTTAGCCTTTTTAGCTTATGCAAGCCCATGGTCATTTAATGATATAGGACCCATTGTCTTTTTAATGATGTGGGACTACCACCGTATTCCTCTGGACAGCAACCACAATTGTACTTGTAGTTGTAAATCTTTTAACTTTGAGTTTTAGTACTAATAGGTGGTCATTGCGCATTTGCGTAGTAGAAATTTAGAAACGGGTAATGCCCAGTAATTTTTGGGAATTATAAAGAGTAAAAATGTGTAGGTGAATATTGTTAAAGTAAAAATTTGTAGGGAAAAATTAGAAATGCATTGGATTAATAAAAGTAGAAAGGAAAACTGGAAATTCAATTAAGAAAATTTTATATGTAATAGAACATACAAAGGAGGTTCTTGGAGTATCCCAGACTCTTGATCAAGACAAATATCTGGAGTTGCCCTCACTGATAGGTAGGAAAAAGAAACAAATCTTCAATTATCTCAAGGAAAAATTAACAGGAAGACTTAGACGGTGGAATAACCGACTACTCTCTAAAACAGGTAAGGAAATTCTCCTCAAAATTGTCTGTCAAGCTCTGCCCACATACAACATGAGTGTGTTTTTGCTTCCAATCACCACATGTGATGAACCTCAAAAGATGATGAACTCTTTTTGGTGAGGTAGCAAGACCAATAGAGGAGCTCGAATGCACTGGCTAACATGGGATAGAATGTGTGGGTCTTAAAATATAGGACGACTGGGTTTTCGAAACTTACACTGGTATAACTAAGCAATGCTAGCCAAGCAGGGATGCATTACTGTCGAAACTCGGTTGGTTACTAATCACCAAGCCTGATGCGTTATGGGTTCAAGTTTTCAGTGCAAAATATAAGTTTGATCGTAATCAATTACTAGGTTCCATCTTAACTGTGGGAAGCTCCAAAGTCTGGCGAGGAATTGCTTCGGTATGGGTCTATGTACTTCGAGGAATGAAATGGGTGGTGGGCAATGGAGCAACTACTAAATTCTGGGAGGATGCGTGGGTGCACGATGTTGGGCCTCTTAGCCACAGCGCAATACAACCTATTCCGACAAATTTAAACAACCTTATAGTATCAATTTCTTTGTAGATACCAATGATGGATGGAACTGGTAGCTATTTCAGTCACTCATCCTCAATTCGGTATGCATGGAAATAGCAGGTACACTACCTCGCAGCTTTATGTTGGGTCCTAATTGGTTGATTTGGGGAGCTTCACAAAATGGATTATTTTCTACCAAGTTTGTCTATAGTTTAATTGATAGCCAACTAGACAATGGCAACGACACAGACTGGTCCAGACTCTGGAAATGGGAGGGGCCGCTATGGATCAAAACATTTCTATGGCTTATGACTCATGGTCATCTTCTCACAAACTACCAACGACACATCAGAAAATTAACCATAGATCCCACATGTCAGGGTTGTGGAGAACTAGAAACACTATTGCATGTATTCCGAGATGGAAATAAAGCTTGCAAATTCTAGCGAAGATTTTTCACCATTACAAACACAGATGAATTTTTCGGAGCAACTACTAACAGTTGGATATCAGGCAATTTAAAATAACACATGCAGATCCATGGGTACCAATGGTCGCTAGTATTTGGTACGGCTTGTTGGTTTTTATTATATTGGAGGAATAAAACTATTTTCGACGCCCAATTCTCATGGCCTACAAACCCCCAACAGATAGTGTTAGAATACGTCCAGTCGATAGAACAGGCCAACGAAATAGTCGACAGAGCATTGTCGCGTCCAAGGTTGCGGGTAGAGACCCTTGTGGACTGGAGCAATCCTCCACCTAACTGGATACGAGTCAATACGGATGGTGCTTATAAAGTGACATCTTCGTGGGCATCAACTGGAGGCATCATTAGAGACAGTTTGGGATCTTTGATAGGTGGATTTGTGCATAATATTGAATATTGCTCTATCCTTTCTGCAGAATTATGGGAGGTTTTGACAGGACTACAACTTCCATGAGATCTCAGATACCAGCGAGTGGAATTAAAAGTGGATTTATTGATAATTATCAACATTTTATCGTCCCATGTGACTCAGACCATTCGGTTTAACTCCCTCATACTGGAGATCCAAAACTTAATAGCTAGAGACTGGATTGTGAAAGCAAGACATGTCTACCGACAGGCTAATCGGGCTGCGAATTGGCTAGCCAACTATGTCATTTCTCTTGATCTTGGCGTTCACATATTTCATAACCCGCCTGTGGGTTGCCTGTCTATCCTACTAGAGGATATGTCGAGGGTATCATTTCTCCAACTAGTTACTTACGATTATTGTATCTCCTTTTCGGATCAACAAAAAAAAAAGAGTTAGTTTTTAGAGCTTAATGAGAAAGTTGGTGACATCATTACTTTGAGATAAATAAATATGAACCTGACAAATTTTTGGTTCAGTTTGTGCTTATAACTAGAAAAAAAAACAATTGATTAAGTAGTAAATTGACCAGTTTATTTAATGACTTGTCGGTTTCCTAAAAATCGATTAAGTTAGCCTTTTTAATTTATGCAGACTTATGGTCTATTTAATGATATAGGACCCATTGTCTTTTTAATGATGTGGGACCACCACCATATTCCTCTGGACAGCAATCACATCTATACTTGTAGTTGTAAATCTTTTAACTTTGAGTTGTAGTACTAACTAAAGTTATGAATATCGTACAGGGCTTGGTATCGGATTGAATTCTGGAACAAAACTGTATCGATACCGGTCAATACTGAGTACCGTTTCGGGTAATTTTTTAAATTTATAAAATAGTCCCTGAAATTTTTAAAAATTGCAAAATAGTCCATATTAGTATATTGTACAGTTGTACTGTATACTTTACTAGTTTACTGTTTACATCAACCATGCTTTCAAAAATCTTAATAGTAAATAATAATGA
>JANTPM010000009.1:27623189-27637307 GCA_025434745.1 Erythroxylum divaricatum
TTGCAATTTTTAAAAAATTTAGGGACTATTTTATAAATTTAAAAAATATCCCGAAACGGTACCCGGTACCGACCGGTATCGGTACAGTTCCGTTCCAGAGCCCAATCCGGTACCGAGTCCGGTACGGTATTCATAACATTGCATTTAACAGAACAGTCCTTCTATGTGATTAGAAAGTTACATGTTCAAATCATAAAAATAGTCTCCTTATAAAAAATGTAAAAGAAAAATTGTATATACTAGTGACCCTATCTCGACTCTTGCAGTAAGTTCTTTCGGTATGTTGTGTTTTAACTTTTTTTTGTTGTGTTTTTTTTTATAAATTCAAGAGGTGTTCTAGGGGGATCTCAACTCATAAGGAGACGTCTTTAAGTCAAGTATTCTCAGATTAATTCCTACTCGCACCGAGTTAGCCCGTAAGAGATAAAGTGCTGGTCAAATCGATTTTTCCATTCCCAAAATTCGAACTTGAAACCTCTAATTAAATAATGAGAGTATTGAACCACTCACACCAACCTATTTGACATTAACCATATAACAAGACGAAGTTGACGTACACACATAATCATATTTTTTTGACAAGGGGTTACTTTTTGGATATATATTAAATAAACATTTGACAATATATAATAACATTAAATAATATATTTATATTTCAACTTACGACCTTTAATTAATACTAGGAATTAGACTATAGTCTAGAATCGTACTGCACCACTAAGAATGGGAATACATACCCTTTGTTTCTGATCAGTCATTTTATTTTTATTCCTGAACACTTTTGTAGTAACTTATCCTATATAAAGATGCAACTCTTCTTCATCAAATCTGCTTCGTTATCTCTCCTTTTAACTTTGATGGCCAATATTAGCTTGATCCTTGACAGGGAAGCCGATGTCAGAAGGATTTTCTGGAAAGTGAAAGGTGCACACCAGGATCATGGTAAGTGCATCGAGATTTGATCACGATAGAGTTGTTAATACCTTGCACGTTGCTGTTTATGTAGGCATTCGGCGGTGCGTATTTGTATTTTATCGTTCCATTGTGTTTCTTGTCTTTGATCTTGTGGCTCTTCTCTTCATTGCTACTGTTTCCCCATTCATTCTCTTCACTTCGAGAATTCCCTTTCTTGTGGAGAGTCTTTGGCAAGTGAAATATCTCCGTCGTAGCACCTTGGTTCTCTCCAGCAATTGTAATGACTCTCATGCCTGCACCTTTCGAGTCCGTTGAAACTTTCTTGGGGTGACCTTTTCGGTCGACTTCCAAGCCCTTAAATGGCTTCTGCTTTAGAGCATGAGCAATGGGGTTAGCTTCCAGATTCGATTCAGACTTGATCTTAGCCTTCTCTATAGTCTTTTCAACAAGCACAGTCTTTTCGACCTCCAAAGTTTGAATCCTTAGTTGAGGTTCTGCATCAATTCTCATATGAATAGGTGGCAGAGAAGGTGGTGGGGCTTGGCGTTTAGACTTGGATGAATTTGTTGGTGATTGAACAATTTTAATTTCTCTCGGGGATGGTGCAGTAGACCCCGCACGAGTTGCAGTTGTGAATGGCTTGAACTCCGGAGAAGTTGGCTTCGAAGATGTCGGTGGAACAGGTTTGATCGCTGGCGGAGTACTGGGGACTGAAGAATATGGAGCGGGTTTCGGTGTTGGAGAGGTTGGGACACGAGAGGAAATATTTTGTGCAGGAGAAGATGGGTGTGAAGTGACTCCTGGTGGAGATGGAATAGTTGGTTTTGGAGGAGATGGTACCTTAACCGACACCGAAGGCTGAGTCACTGCAAAGGGTCGAGCCGGAGAAGATGGGACAGAAGCCGAAGCAGCAGTTGACTTTGTAGCTGGTGATGTTAGTGCCGAGGCAACACCATTGGTTACTGGTCGTTCTAAAGCAGGAAGAGTTGGCTGAGAAGGAGACTCCTGTGGTTGTCGAGGTGGCGGAGTGCGAGGTCTAGTGGCGGTCGTTCGTCGGGGAATCGAGAAGGGCCGGTACCAAGGACGAGATTGTGATGGTCTGTTAGACATGTTGCGAGATTTTCAGGTAAAACGGGTGACTGCAATGGGTGTTACTTATAGTCAAGTGAAAGCTTTAAATAGATTGACACAGTGCTTTAACAGAGAAGCGAACCTTGTTCTGTTCAAAAAACAACTCGCAATTCACGGTTAAGGACAGATAAAAACTGTCAAGAAGAATCGGATTCTGGTAGCACTTACGAAGTCTCATTCGCATATCTCAAACTAAGACACTTTCTTGCACATTCACCCGAGTAAAGTTCTTAATTAGCCAATAAGATTTGATACAGCTCGACTCTTGTTATCAGCTTAATGCTTACTTATTCTGCATTTCATGTGGCATCTTTACTGACTCTTAACAATTTTGGCTCTTTTTCTATCAGTCTGTCTCTGTGTCTCGTGAGAACAGAATAGAAGCAAAAATTTCAATACGCTAAGGTTCTTTAAGAAAGTTAGCACTTTTGCCTTTTCTTTTTGGCGGCTTTGCCGTCACCTGTCCACTGCCCACGGTTTAATTTGGATGCAAAAGTATATTAGAAAAGTGAATACGGACGGAACTGGTGTGTTCTGAAAGGAATCACTGAAGTTGCACTCACCATCTTAACAGAAGAGCATCCATTTAGCTACTCAATCCCTCATATATAGAAGTCAAGAGTCCTATATAAAGTTTCCTTACTAATTTACAAGAAACGAGAATTTTTGGTAAATATCTCCCAGATGTGTGAGAGAGACCAACAAATAAGTAACTGAGAAGCTGAGTTCCAAAAAGATGGAGTCCAGATCTCATTTCTAATATTATGGTATTTTATTGTGTCCAATAAATCTCAGTCGTTTATTTATATGAGTTCTATATAAATCTCGCGTCAGATGCAGTGACACAAAGTAAGTCCACAAAAAGTGGACCAGAAGATCTGACGTCTACTTATTCATACGTAAGGTGAAGTGTCAGACTTTTACTAGAGATGGCAATTGTACCTGAACCCGATGGGTACCCGATAAAATTACCCGAACAAGGACGGGTATGGGGAGCAAATTTTTACCCGTGGGGAGGGTATGGGGGTTAGCAAAAATATCCGTCGAGTATCGGGAAGGATATGGGGATACCACCCCCCATACTCGTTTACCCGTTATATAATAATTACAATTTTGTCATTATATATATATACATACAAACCCAGCAATTAAATAAAGATAAGCTTATTTAAATTCAATATGTATGTGTGAATGTAGCATGAAAATTTAAAAGAAAAACAAATAGTCCATTCATATTAAATAAGCTTATCTTTAAAAAAAGAAACAGATAAGCGGGTATCCGATGGAGGTCAAACTCCCAACGAGTACGAATATGGGGGTGCCAAAAAATTTCCGACAAGATAGGAGCGAGTATGAGAGTAGGAATGAGTTCATAGGATGGATACGAGCGGCATACCCGCTCCATACCCGCCCGTTGCCATCCCTAACTTTTACAACGGAAGACCAAATATTAGCTGTGGATGAATATAATTATGCCACTTCATCGCCACTAATGGTATGTGACTTGTTTTGCATGTGTCATTCTTGTTTTTTATTTTACAGTTGACGCCTGCCCGGTTACAAATCTTGATCTCATCCCCATTTTATAATCTTATTCCTTTTCTTTAACTATTTAACTCTTCCAATTGTGTGGTGAATAAAATAAATTATGACACCATATTAAGCTCAATTTGCATTGGCCATAAGATTTTACTAAAATATATACTCATACGAATTATTAATAATTAATTTTTAAAATAAAGACTCATATTTGAATAAAATTTTTAAAATAAATTTTTAGGTTTAAATCTTATTAATAAAATAAATAAATATTAAAAATTGAACGACATCAGTAAACAGGTTAGAGGAATAATGGCAATATATAACTACTTTTTAATTGAAACCATAAAAATCATGGCATGTACTTTTTTGTTTTCAAATTATTATTATTATTATTGGATTTGAACAGAAAATTTATTTAATAATTTTTCCATTTAAGATAATTAAGAAAAAACTCTCATTTACTTCACCAGTCAGCAGGAGTGCTCCATATTTATTATTTTGTTTTTATCTTTATTATAAATATTTTCAATTTGTTAACTCGTGAACTCTTACTCTTTTTGTTCATTTTCCTATCCCGTCTCTCACCCCCCTTCGTTTTCAATTTACCTAAATTTGTATAAATTTTAATTTTGGAAAACATTTTAGTTTTGGTAAAAAAATTTAATCGTTTTTAAAATTTCTCTTGTAGCTTTTTTTATTTATTACATTCATATTTGATGTCAGTCAACATGTATATTACTTCAAAGTTATACAAATTAAAGCTAATAACTAAATTAGATTGAAATTAATATAGGTTTCTTGTAACATTATTACTTCACGTATTTATTTTTTGTCTTTTCATTTTTTGTTTTTATTTCTATGTAATATAGATGTAGATATATAAATTAAGAATTATAATTTAATCGTGTAATTTAAGATATTGATTATGAAAATATTAAAAAGATGTTCTCATTCTTCGTCTTAATGATTTTCTTAACTTGTCAATGTCGTTAAAGTTTGGAGCAATTATCTGCCAGCCAACTTTCTAGCGATTGGTCATATGAAGTAGTGCGAATAATTATTAAAAAATTATTTAAAGAATTTTTAATTCAAAATCAAATGATAAATTCAATTTTATTATTATTTATAAAATTTGACATATTTTTGTTTCAATTAATTATATCTAATTACTCTTTATAAACTTTAACGTATTTTTACTATTAATTGGTATTCATGATTCAATCATCTCTTAGTTGACTGGTAGAGGATCATCTAAGTTCTACCTGAACTCAAACTTGCAACACTTTAAATTAAGACTGAACTCTTCTTTGGGGGCTCTATTGGATGAATTTTATCAACTGTCAGTCCATGATTACTGTAATTACTGTTTCGTTTCATGGTTAGTGGATATAATTATGCCACTTCATCACCACTAATGATGTACCTTTTGTTTTCATATAACATTCTTGTTTTTACAATTAAAAGAAAACTAAAACTACCTCATAAAATAAATACCGTAAGTATCAACCCATATAATCAAGAAGAGGGTTTCAGAAATATTGTTTCAAACTTGAAATTTTGAAGAAATGTCATGACCTAATTTAGTCAGAAAATTTATTGCAAAATTATCTTCACGAAGCACATATCTAATAGAGCAATTCCAATTCTTAGCAAGTAAAGCTTAAATATCCACAACCAAAATAGATAGGGGATATAAAGAGATAACATCACAAGTTATCATCCGCACCACCTCCATGCTATCAGATTCTACTATGACCTGTCGAAAATCGTGATTCTATGCAAAAATCAAACTATCCCGAATTGACCATAACTCTCCTACCAAGATAGTTGAAACACCAATTCGAAAGAAATACCCACCTAGCCAACGACCAAATGAATCACGCAGTAACTCTCTACTACAAGTCAACCCATAATTAACCAAAGAACTGTCGTCGTAATTCAACTTCACCTAACAAGATGGCAACACAATCCAACCAATCCAACGCTTTACACCTTAAAGTTTCGGCTTTGAATCAGAAGTTAAGGACATATCTTTCGCAACTTTAAGGACACAAATATTCAAATTGGCTAAGGAAATAAACCCCTTTTAAAAGACTCATACGTTCTAAACCTTCCATAACTACCAAATACCTGGTAGAAACTAATGTACCCAGTCAAAATTAAAGGGACCTATCACTATGCAACCACACGATTACAATCACGCAACAAATGCAAAGGGGACTCAGAATATAAAGAGCACACTCCACACAAATTAAAAGTAGCTAAACCTCTTGAGAATCGTAAAGAATTCGTCGGAAGATATGAGTGCTCAAGTAATCACAAGAAATGTTTCAATTTCGATGTATCAGCCACCTTTCACAACCAAGAAAAAAAAAGACAAACCAAAAACATTAGACATCACTTCCTAAAAAAATACTTTATAAGCTGCTCGAACCGAATATGCATCATTCTAAGAAAAACTTCAAGACATAATATCCTGCACCGAAGTAAATAAAGACAAAAAAAATTGTCTGAATAATCTCCTCGAGATGATTTAGAATAGCAGAACATAAGCCTGAAAAATTCCATAATTAATTATACGTGCTACTTAAAAAGGTTCTTACTCTACTATCAAACCGTCCATATGATCCACTAAAGGGCTCTCTGAGCACCAATTATCAAACTAAAGACTAATCTAAGAACTATTTCCAATTCACTCCAAATTAAAAGAGAAAACAATAAATAAAAATTTTAACTATCTCATTCCATAAACTGGAATTCGAACCCTTAGCAAAAATGAAAATAAACCTACCATTATAATATTTACGACATGACAACTCCACCCATAAAACAAAATTATTCAAAAATAACTTCTATCTCAACTTACCCGACAAACACAACATTCCCCCTTTTCTTTAAGAAGAGATGACAGTAAGTTGAGCACACTAGGATTCGAGGTAGCCTAGACCAAGTTTGAGCTCAAGTTCAACTATCTCCGAGCTATTTTTAATTAAAAATGTAAAAATGATATCATTCAAAGTAAAATCGTTTTAATTACATATGTAGAAGCTTGACTTTAAACAGTCCTATGATAAAATTAAAGTAATAAATTTGCCTTAGAAATTTCAGTTTTTTTATAAAATAAAAATTGAAATTCTGGAAAAATATTTATTCACTAACGAAAGTGTTTTTTATTTTTGATTTAGTTTTTTATTTTTAAAAATTATAATGATCTTTTTTATTTTTATAATCTTGACCTATGTTAATTAAATATACAATATTTAATTGTTTAAATATTGATTACTATTAATAATTCCAAGTAATACCATTTATTTATATATTTCTATAACTAATTAAAAGAGTAGTTGATTGATAAAATAATATGATAATTATTTATTAAATCTATGGTTTCTTGAGATAATATAGATGGTTTTAACTTTTTATGTAACTTGAAAAAACGATGACAACTCAATAAAATCCCGCTAAAGGCGGATCTGCATAAGTCAAGGATATATACCTTTATCTGATTAATTTTGATTGACTCACAAGAAATAAAATGATACAGGGATATATAAGGTGTTATGTAACTTTTATTTTTTTATTTTTTGTTCCTATTTTTAGATAATATAGAAGGTGTTATGTAATTTAGAAAAATAGAAACACTATTATGACTCAATAAAATCCTCTTAAACGCGAAATCTAGATAGGTTCAGCATATCTTATTTTAATTAATATAAAGAGTATTTGTGAATGATTTACCAAAAATAGGATGATACGAAAATTAAAAGGGATATATTTTAATCATGTAATAAATTGATTGGGAAAATATTAAAAATACAGTCCTCGCTTTTCGTGTTAATGATTTTGTTAATAGCTTGTCAACGTTGTCAAATTTTGAAATAATTATTTGACACCCTAACTTTCTAATGAAGGGTCATATGAAGACTGTTCCGTAGTTTTCAAATAAAGTAGCGTGAAGAATAACAGGTATCCGGCGTACATATTTTATATTTAATAACTAGAAGAGGAATCTCAAGTTATTCCAGCTTTCCCTTCAAGTCAATCATTGTATACATATTTTGGGTAAAGGAAAAAAAAAAGATATTGATATAAAATTAAAACTTATATTTAGTATTAACAGAGATAACATTTTTATTTCCTCTTTTTTAGTAATGCTTCATTCCTTTTTATTATATTCATTTTATTATTATTTTATTACCCTCTATAAACCAAGTGTTCTCTAAACAAGATTAATACTAAGTATCTATAAAGTCCAAAATTTGCAAAAAATTATAAAATCAAACCCCAACCATCATTTGATTATTTGATAAATTTCTAATATAAAAACAAAATTTTTCTATAATTTAAGAAATTTTAAAAAAATTTATTGATATTTAAAATTAATTTTTAGAAGTGAATTAGTTAAATATTATTTGCATGGTTCAACTTAACTCTTAAACATATCAAATTAATTAAATCTGATTTAAATTAATATTTTATTATAAATAATTTGATGTCGTTATTTACAAAAATAACAACACTTACTATAAATCTTATTGAGTTACGAAATTTTGAAAAGTCTAATAATATGCCTAATTAATTCATAAGCTCTCATCTAAATTCTATATTTTGAGAAAATCATTTTTTATTTTTTAAGTAGATTCCTAAAAGTTATCTAATACGCCGTTATATAATAAAGACGAAAAGGATACAAATTGTTTGGGACAACGTAATACATAGAGGGTACAAGTTGACAAGACAGTATTTCTGAAGGTCTCTAGCTCTTAGGAGAACCCAAGGGAGCTGCTGATTGTGAATATTTTCTCTGTCACCTTTCTACGTGTTTTGACCATCAACTTGCCGGATTCAGCCGTATTTCACTCCAACAAACCCACCCTCCTCACATATATCTCCATTGGTCTTGAGCTTCACGTTTCTTCAATAACTTAGAAAACAAACGAAAAGAAAAGAGAAACCTTCTTTCGTCGCCGTTTCTTCACAAAACATGACTTAGGAAAGTCGGGTTCTTTTAGATATCATTGTTTATCCCTGGAAAACATGAAAATCCTTTGCAACCCACTTTTGTTCTTGTTCCTCGGAGTTTGTCTCTTGTTCCTGTTTCGCGTGTTTTTGATCAGAACCGGATTGATTTACGTTACCAAAAGATGTTGGAGAAGGGTCGTGGATTGTTTTCACGTGCATCAATTCTACAGGGTTCCGGAGTTCAACGAGAACATGCAGGAGAATCAGTTGTATCGCAAAGTCTCCGATTATCTCCATTCCTTGGCTTCACTAGAAGACTCCGATTTCACCAACCTGTTCACCGGCAAAAAGCCTAACGACATCGTCCTCCGTCTCGACCCTAACCAAGTTATCGACGACGACTTTCTCGGAGCTAAAGTCTCATGGATAAACGAGAAGATTGGTGGCGATAAGAGTCATTTGAGAAGCTTCGTTTTGAAGATGAGAAAAACCGATAAGCGTCGGATTCTCCGTCCTTATCTCCAGCATATCCACACCGTCTCCGACGAACTGAAGCAGCGGAACGGAGATTTGAAGCTGTATATGAACCCCGGCGGCGAGGATCATAATGGACTGTGGAGATCCGTATCGTTTACACATCCATCAACGTTTGAGACAATTGCAATGGAGTCTGATCTCAAAAACAAGCTGATATCGGATCTCGAGTCGTTTTTGAAAGCCAAACAGTACTATCACAGGTTAGGCCGGGTTTGGAAGAGAAACTATCTCTTGTACGGTCCTTCTGGTACTGGAAAATCAAGCTTCGTCTCTGCCATGGCTAAATTCCTAAACTATGACGTGTACGATATCGATCTCTCGAGAGTTGTGGACGATTCGGATATGAAACTGCTTCTGTTAAAGACGACGACCAAGTCGGTGATCGTGATCGAGGACCTTGATCGGTTTTTGATCAAAAAATCAACGGCTGTGAGCCTCTCCGGAATTTTGAACTTCATGGATGGGATACTAAACTCCTGCTGCGCGGAGGAGAGGATTTTGGTCTTCACGATGAACTGTAAGGACAATATTGACCCGGCTATCTTGAGACCGGGTCGGATCGATGTCCATATCCATTTCCCTTTGTGCGACTTTGCGGCGTTTAAGACACTAGCGAGCAGTTACCTGGGCGTCAAGGATCACAAACTGTTTCCACAAGTGGAGGAGATGTTTCTAAACGGAGCGACGTTAAGTCCGGCGGAGATTGGGGAGCTCATGATAGCGAACCGGAACTCGCCCAGTCGGGCGTTGAAGTCCGTTATAACGGCGTTACAAACGGGGGTAGAATGGAGGCGTTCTGCGAGTTTCGGACGGCGGTTGCTTGACGGTAGTGGGACGAGAGTTTCTCCTGAAGAATCGGATAATAACTTGGCGATTTTCTCTGCGGAAAATGTAGATACCACGAAAGATTTCCGGAAATTGTACGGTTTGTTGAGGCTCAAAAACAAAAAATCGCAGTCATTCGATTTAAGTTCGGGTCAAAAATATCTGTAACCGGATACGGGCCATATCACATTTGGCAAAATATAGTTAAATAGAATGAAAATTGATTAATTTTTTAAATGTTATATTTTAAATCAAAATTATCATTTATTCATTTCTCAAATAACTTATAATTAATGTTCTAAAGTTCAAGACAATTTATTTTAAAATTGAAAATATAGGAAAATTTAATAAAATATGATAAAAATTGTGTGATAAGATTAGAATATAGAATAGGCTTTTAGGATAAAAATATTAACTCCACCCTAACGAAATGTATGTTCGATTCCCACCCAAAATTGGAATCTGATTCTTTCGTAATTGATATATTATTCATTATTTGTTGTTAATTAGTTCATTTTCTTACTATTTCTCTTAGCAATGTTAAAAAATTCAATTGATTTGTTTAATTTAACGGTAAAAATTTTAAACTGTCTAATTTTTCGATTCAATTTTTTACTTTTTGTTTATTTTATTTTAATAACTCTTGTTGTTAAAAACAGATTGACTTATTAATTAATCGGTCAATTTTTATAAATCTTTTTAGATTAAGCACGAGGTATCCTAGGAGGTCCTAATTGTGAGAACAACTCTTTTAAGTCATCTACACCTAGATTAATCACCGTTCACACCGAATTAGCCTGTAAAAGGTAAAATATTGGTCAAATAGATTTTTCCATTCTCAAGGCTCATCAATTTTTATAAATTAATAACTTCTTATAAATCAATTAATATTTGTTTGATAATATCTTTTTTAATTAAATGTCAATTTTTTATAAATAAGGATGATTTTTCAATCATATTTTAAATTATTTAATTTTATTTAACTTTAGTTATTTTATGACGATCTAATATTAGATGAATTATTAAACTTTAAACCTTTTATCTTTATCATTTTAACTTTTGATCGGATTTTTAAATTATGGCCTCTTAGAAATGTCTTTAGTTTTGTTGGATTAGATGTAGCATCAATAATTTTTAAATGGGCTTGATGGAATTAAATTGGGGCAAATATATTCTTAAGTCTTTTAATAGAGAAGTAATTTTTTATTTGTCTTCCAACTATTATTTCTTAATTTAATTCTCAGAATTTACTAAACATATTAAGATTTTAGTTACTGTCTTTGACATTATATAAGCATTAATAATTGGAAATTTTGAATAAAATATAAATTAAATTTAATATCTCAAACTGCAATTCGTTTCAAATTTGGTTGGAAGAAAGGAGAATCTAGATTGAAAGTAGGCAATAAGTTTGGCATATCACTCTCCTTTTAGGTAAAACGCATTGCACAGTCATTATCATCATCACTTGTCAAAGGCAGAGAAAAAGACTGGTTAAGAACCTAAATTTACTAACCAATGAACAGACTCGTGACTTCATGTTGTTCACTTGCTTCTGACCTTTTCTTCTCAGCAACTGTAAGCTTGTAAACATCGCATTGATGGGATGGAGCTTGAAAAGGACATTCATGTTGGTCCTTTTTGCAAGCTAGCAACAGAGGGCACATGTGAGTTAAAAGCTAGAACTGAGAAGAAATGATCAGTTGGTTCTGAAAATGGAGTTTCTGTTTCGGTTTATAGTTGAATCCTTCCGCCCCGTCTGTCAAAAATAAAGAGAGCGTTCTGACCGCTGTTTTGGGTGGTACCTGCCTATTTCGGGTGAGTTAAGTTGAATACGGATGGCGCATGCTGCAGAGATACATCTTTGACCACTATAGGGGTCTTTTTTGGGATAATTGTGAAGCTTAGCTTGGTGATTTTGCTCAGTTTATCAACCGATATTCCCTAGTTACGACGGAGCTCTGGAGTGTCTATTCGGGTCTACTCTTGACCTGGAATCTTAGATTTCGGCGTGTGGTGTTGGAATTGGACTCTTTGTTGTTGATCGAGCTCTTCTCTGATAGCCCGCAGCGCTCTCTCACTCTCAATCCTCTTGTCTTGAGCATCAATTAGCTGCTAATCCGGAACTGGGTTATTCTCCCTCGACACACTTATCGAGAAGGTAACAAGTGTGCGGACTGACTCGCGACTCATGCTTTTAATTTAAGCCTAGGACTCATCTTTTTCGACATAGCACTTTTTGAATGTACCACTCTTTTTTTAGCGGACTTAGCCGGAGATAACCACCCCAATATATTTTGTAATTTGTTTTCAGTTTTTATGCTTTCTTGTGTATATATATATAAAAAAAAGATACTAGCAAACAAAATTTTCATCTCATCATTTATCATTGCTATGATATGCTTTCACTTTTGATTGGTCTTCTGCGCTTGGCGTTTAGGCTACAGAATCTCAACTAATGCTTGACAATGGGTTGGATGGAGTCGGGTTGTTTTTTTTCCAATCTATCGGTAGTTAAACTTGAAAGTTTGGTTGAAACAAAATCATTTTGGTTAAAATTAATAAAATGTTATTATTTTTGTCAACTAATTCATGTTTTATTCCTCAATTATTAAATAAAATATTATTATTTTGATTCAAATATTCATAATATAATCAAATTAGATTAATCTTCCTTATATATTAGGGTCAAGTCAGAGTTAGGTGAACTAAAAATTTATGTACAAACTCGAACTTGAGGCAAGTAGCTAGAACATTTATTGAGTTTGAGCTTAGTCTAACTTTTTAATTTAAAACTTAAAAAATGATATTATTTTATTAAAACATGTTATTTTTTATGGTTGGTTCTAATGTTTTAAAAATTGGATAGAATAGATCGATCTAAATGAAATAAATATCAACCACTTGATTTTTGATTCGATTTGAATTATATAATGTTATGATAAAAAATTTTGTTAAAAAATTCATATGTTTCACTATCTTTTAAGATCAGATCTCCTATTTTCGGTTATAATATTTCTATTATATTTCATTAAATTTTATTCATGCATTTATATAAATTTCATTTAAATATATAGGTGAGACTTAAATAGAATTAAGTTGGAACATAATAACTATAAGAGAATATTTAATTTGCCATCTTTTAAACACGTGGGATCCAAGCAAAACCTTCTTTCTTGTCTTTTTTTTTAGAACACGTGGGACCTACCATACACAGGACTCGGGAATTTCTTCACCAACTTAGTTTTTGAGTTTTTATAAGAGATTTAATGGTTATGTTTCACAAATTTTTAAAAAATTTTCAATTCTACACATTCTAATTAATAAACTATAATTTAAATTTTAAATTTTTTATTTATCTTTTTACGCTTTAATTTAACGTTTTGTTTTATTAAATTATTATAGTTAATAATAAATTACTTTTTTATTCTTAAAAATACTAAATTTATTTAATCTCATAATAAATTATAATTCTACTCTTTATTTATCTCCTTATATTTAAATAAAAATTTTAAAATTATTATTGTTAAAAAAATTATTGTTTTTATCATAAATTTGTTTATTAAATTGAATTATTAATTAATATAAATAAATACTTTTGTTTAAAATAATTAAGAATGTGACAAAATAGTATTTAAACTATAAAAAAATTCTTAAAAAATATTGAAAAGGAGTTTTTTATTTTTTAAATATGCTTTAATTTTTATGAGTTTTTAAATAAATGATAATATATATATATATAATTTAAAAAATTATATTAAATTCAATCTTAGTTTAAATTATTAGATTTATTATATATTAATAAGTATTACTTATTTTTATATTTTATATTTTTATTTATTGTATTCTAATTTTATAACAATTAATACTTTTTAATTTTAAATTTTTTCTTTATTTAATTAAATATCCGATTTGGTTTTTACGAAAAATTATGACACAATCCTCGACAAACCCTAAAGAGATCTTATAGATGTAGACAAGATTCTGATTCACTAGTTGGCATCAATCGAAAACACCTGACACACGATGATGCTGATCGACAATCACTGGCAAGAAAAGTTTGTTTGGACTTGTTACCTGTTACCTGACGGACAGGCTAGCTGTTAGACCCCTAAGTTCAGATTGCGGCATCGTGCGAGTGTTAGCGGGCCTTGGCTAATACTTGACACGTAAGTTGGCACGAGGAAGGCGTGTTGACGAGGAATA
>JANTPM010000009.1:27658883-27669939 GCA_025434745.1 Erythroxylum divaricatum
TTGTGACCCCTCCGCCCTTTCCTGGGATCTTACGTGGAATGGTAATACTGTCTTAGGAGACTGTTTGGCGGTCTTTCTTGGGTATTACTGAATCGGTTCACTTCACTAGTTGTTTACCTTAGAGAGAAAAATACTCAATTTTCCCAACAGGTTACTCCTCCTTTACATGAGAATCAACAATGTCTGTATTGTAATTGTTGTAATCAATAATGCTAATGTAGCTTGCGCTTTCAAGTTTGTTGTTGAGATAACTTTCTTCCTAGCAGTAAGTTTATTCTTGATTTTGACAAATCATCTTTGACATGTAGTCGGCAGTAACGTTGTTTATTAACTCATCTACAAATTATTTTACTTTTTATATGTTTTAATATTTATTTTTTATATTAATTTTATTTCTTACAAAAAAAAATGAGGCATCTCTTTAAATAATTTCCTACAAGATAGTTATTTAAGAAATAGGTAACTGGAAGGTGTAAATGAGACATCTCTCGTAGTGGTGTGAATTAAAACTCAAAGTCTACAGCAGTGTCTACATGATACATGTATCAATTTAAAGTCATTCTATCAAAATTATTGAGTCAAGATTTAAATAAAAGTGAATTTGTCAAACAATTGTAAAGTAAGTCCCATTTTATTCATGAAAGACCTAATAGTAGTTGAATTCTTTCAAATCAAATGAAAACCATGGAAGAGTATTGTTTCTAGTCCAAATTATTTACCATACACAAAATTATTTAGGGCATAAACGCCTTAGGCATATGAGTGAAGGGTTCAACAAAGCTTAGCAAACATGCATTAAAAATTCCAAAGATTTCTAAACGATTCATTAATAAACTCAAAAACTACCGTACTACTTCCAATATCGGATTGGGCAAGAACTTTGCATAACTTTTAATTCATAATTAAGCTTGACTTTATTCAGTGTACTGTGTACTATCACCAAATCATGGTGGTTAGTCCCAATTAAATATCCTCTAGGAGAAGGATATAATATAAGAAGGAAAGGGAAAAGTAAAGGTGTAAAAAATTTAGCAAAGTGGTAATGTAAAGGTGTAAAAATTTTAACAAAGTGGTAATGTCACTCTTACTGTGATGTTCATTAAACCATCTGCCAATCAGGGACGGAGCTAGACTCAACTCTAAGGGGGAGTCAACTCTAAGGGGGACCAGTGTATCCAACCTACTTGACTAATGACTTCCAAGTTTCAACCGTAACTCCTCTTAATATTTAATGTTTTATTTATTTGATTTTTTTTTAAAAAAGCAAAGGATATTGGTATGATAATTAAATTTAAAATTTAAATGTTATTTATTTAATTATATAAGTAATTTAAAAAAAATTGAAAGGGGGGGCCATGGCCCCCCTCCCCTTCAACGTAGCTCCGTCACTGAATCTAAGGCTTACGTGATGCTTAATTTTTTGAAATAAAATGATGTTATTTTATTTAGAATAATTGATTCTCGAATTAGTTTAGATCTGAGCCTTACTTATGGGCTAGCCTATTAAAAAACAACTAAATTTAAACCTATGGTCTAATTTTGTCATTCCTATATAGGGGACAAAAGGATTTTTTTTAGTTTAAGAATTTTTAAAAAGTTCTTTAAATTTAAAATTTCTTAAAATTTTTGTAATTTGTTTTATACTTCAATAGAAAACAATGACTAAAACATAGACGACATGAATATCACATATTCGAGTCATGGACCTAGTATGTGATGATTTAATCTAATTCTTAAATTTGAACCCAACTAATTAAATTTGAATTAAATTAATAACTAAATAAATTTTTTAAAAATTCTTGAGTTTTTTTTTTGTAGTTTTCAATTTTTAATAAAAATTCTTTATACTTTAGTTAAAAATAACGACGAAACACACCCGACATGAATACCGCACGTTGACGAATCAAATTCTGTATCTATGATAATTTAATCTAATTCTTAAATTTGAATTGAATTACTTAAAGTTAAATTTATTTAGTTTTAATCGAATTTAAGAGATAAGTTATATTATTATGTCAGTACGTATATTTTATTGGTCTACGTATAATATTCATATTGCCTATATTTCGTTATTACTTTTTTGACTGAAATATAAGAAAATAAAATTTTCAGAAAATAAAAACTTAAAAAAATTCTCTAATTCTAAAGATTAGAAATTTGTTTAAATTTTCTTAAATTGCATGAGAAGTTTATATTTGTTATCGTAAGCCACTTAATTATTAATCGGCTATTCAAAAGATGCACAAGTTGTTACACTACCGACAATTTATCATTCAAAAGGGTGATTTTATCGTTATTAAAAGTAAATCCTGACGAGCATCAGGAAAAACGAGAGTAGCTAAGAGTTTGATCATTTCAAATTCCAGAAAAAATACAGGGGAAGTAGAGTACAATTAGTCCATAAAGAATGCCCAATGTTAAACTTCTACAGTTGGATATTGATTGCTTAAGAGAGCAGTTGCTTCGCAGGGATGATAATAAGAATAAAAATGAATATATTAAAAATAAGAATGGATATTATATTATAATGGTTGATTAAAAAGAATGAATGAGTAATGATAGTATTTGGTTTGTAAAAAATATTAAGAAATAAAAATTTATTATATTTTAATTTATTAATTACAATATATTGATTATTAAAATATTATAATTAATTATATTTTATTAATTAGTATTAAAAATATTTTTGAAAAAGAGCCACAACTAAATAATGAGTTTCATTTTTATAGAAGGTGAGGATTTTTCAAAATTGGAATATCAAATTATTGTCTCTATATTTTTTTTTTTATCCGAGGAAACCCGGTAGACGGGCCAAGCGGACACACTTCTTTGAGGGTCCAACTGGCGCACCACCCCACAGGCAGGCCAAGTGGGCGCACCTCATCATTGAGGGCCTAACTAGTTCTTCATCTACAGGTAAAATCTCGGCTGTCCCAAGCTCTTACAAGAAGGGCTAACATGGAATCGAACCTGAAACCTAACCAAAGTCAAGCTCCGCTCTCAACCATCGAACTACACCCCTTAAAAGCTATTGTCTCTATAATGATAATTAATAACTAACTACTCACTTTTCATTTCTTACTTATTAATTTTTTTCCAAACTTACCAACTAAGCATCTCCAATTGAACTGACATGAAATCGACTATTTCGTAAACTCTATTCTCACCCTGTGCTATTGCATGCCATCCACTTATTTAGCTATGTCTTATTTATGGGATCAGATCTTTTGCACCCATAATTTTATATCAATCCTGTTTTGTATGATCACATCCACCTAAATATGTAAGATTTAAAAAAAATATATGAATAAGATCGTATAAAACAGAATTAGTACAGAGTTATGGTTCGGAAGATTTAATTTGAACCCCTTTATTTATTTATTATTAAATGTGTGGATGCCGCACAGGATGGGAATAGGAACTGTGGAACAGACGATTTCATCCAAGCGAACCTACTAATGTTTTGCACCGACAGGGTTTGGTAACAAATAAGATTCCTGAGAGTAATGATGTAACTCCGCACATCTATCAAGGAACAAATTCAATGACGGACCAAAAGTTCTGATTCTGAGTCTCTCCGAGCTCATCGATGCAGGCACTGAATTCTACGTAAAAAAAAAAACAACAGTTTAGCTGTCTAACATCATCACACTGAACAAAAGCTAATTATACATTGGCGACCCAACATTGCTTGGAGTTGGAGATGAAATGATTCCAATGCGGCCACTTCAATGTCTCAGATCTCTGTCTTAAATACCTTATTTTAATCCTGATTCTGCCTTAAAATGACCTAATTATCTACTATTTACATATGAAACTACGTTGTTTTGAGACCACAATAATTCAATCTTGAGATGTATTTATTAATTTTTTAACTACGATGAGATGACTCAGAATTTTAAGTTGTTTAATTGAAAATTTGGAGTAACCGTTAGATTTGCAATTTAGAAATTGAAAGTACGGGCTTTTATGAATACTTCATTTATAATTGCATCATTTTGTAAACTATATGTTTGATATGTATTATTTATACTAATTAATAAAGATGTTATAATATATATGTTATGTATTATTTAATAGATTAAGATTTTAAAATTAAGTGATGAGTTTGATTTAAGTAATTAAATATTAAAAATTTGTAATTATGAAAGATTTCATATGTAGTACTAGAACCTAAGACTCAAACTTGGATAGTGAATTCTCTCCATTGCTATTTCTTATTAAACCAATGATTAAAAAACTCAGCAGTTCAATCGTAAAATATTTAAATTTTTACTTTAATAATTTTTATTATTAAAAATTGATCAATTTAATAAATTAATAAGTTTTTATTATTAGAATTGGGACTCCACTTCATTTATAAACTTTTTAATATTTTTATGCTTAATCAATATGAGATACTCATACTCTAATACTTATAAATTATAATAAAAAATTAATTTTAATTTAACAATTTTTTCTTTATTAAGCTTTAAATTATTCGATAGTTAAAGACAATCTTGTTCAAATATATTTCAAATTACTTAATTTTATATAATCTTTAGCCAATTTTATGATAATTTAACATCGATTAAATATTTTAAATATTAAACTTATTGTCTCTCTTATTTTATTAGTTTAACTTTTAGTTCGTTTTTTAAAATATTGTATTAAACTATTGTGTTGGAATGAAAGGGAATTTTCAGTAGGGATGATATCATTTAAGAGAGATATTTGGGTTTAGTTTAGTTTTAAATATTTAGTTAAAATAATATATTTACATTAAATTAATATCTGAATTATTTAGTTCAAATTTAATTAAAATTTGAGCTAAACTTATTACCTACAAAAGAAGGTCAATGGGACCTCAGGATTTGCTTTGAAATACTGTAGGGTAGGCGCAACGACAAATGGAGTTTTTACGTTTGTAATAGGTCGTTATTGAGTGCTACATGGTTGGTATGTTGACGCCTTAAAGGGCGTTCCCCTCGTAATAATTCCTGGAACAAGGCAGGTTTGGAGGCCTGGACGTTTGCTCCGGTTGTTGCAGAGTGTAATAATTCCACTGTAAAAATTAATTGAACGTCACCTGCTACATGCAGTGGGCAGAAGTTGCAATTTTTGTTAAAGTTCTTAGGACTCCAAAGATGGAATGCTCAACTTTTGCGTCTTCACATTTCAGCTCGATATTGTATAAGGGAGGTAAATTATAGTTTGATTTTAGCCAATTTTTTGAAAAGGTGGTCTAGTGCTCGGTGCGCACAAGAATTCACCACATTGGATGAACTTTTACATTACCGTTGCCGAGACTCGAACTCAAAACCTTGGACTCACTTTCCTTTCTAATGACCAACTGAGCTATCCGTGCGACATTTGTGTTAATAACTTGTTTATTAAATTAAAGAAATCAAATATAATATTATCTTATTATTTGAGGGAAGAGTGATAAAATGAAATGAAATGAAATGAAATTAACGAGATAGATATCATATCTCATTTCATCTTAAACAGAAAAAATAAGAAAATTTTAATTTGAAAAGTTTAGAATAAAATATAAAATGATAAAAATAATTTTTTACTATATTACATTATAAACCTTATTTCAAATAACACATCACTTTATTACATTATGAATTATTTCATTCATCCCTAATAGTAATTTTCTAATATTATATCCATTACATTCCATTAAAAACTTTAAATTCAACCAAATATAACCTTAAGGATGACATTAGGTTAGATTGTATTCAGAGTTTTAATTTACATATTGAGATTTTTTATTGAATTTTCTTATGTTGGAATTTAATTGAGTTTAAATTTGAATTAAATTAGATTAAAATTTTTAATTTGAATTTATATTAGTTTGAATATTTTTGTTATTTACATTTTAAGAACTTTGTTTTTAAAATAATCAATGATTGAGAAACTCAACCGGCCCAACCTGTTCAATAATAAAAACTTTGAACTATTCAATTTTTCGGTTCAGTTATAAATTTTCTAATTCAATTTATTTTAATAACTTTTGTTGTTAAAATTCAATCAATTTTAGTACATTAATAAATTCTTATAAACTAAAATAGATTAATTAATTTTTATTTAATAATATATATTTTAATTAAATTCTAAATAATTTGATAGATAATGACAATCTCTTTTAATCATATTTCAAATTTCAAATTTTATTTAATTTTTAATAGATCTTATGACGACATAATACTGACTGAACATTTTAAACTTAAAATCTCTTATCATGTCGGTTCAACTTCTGATTCAATCTTAAAAATATTAAAAATAATTGAAGACAACATAATGACATATCATATCTCGCTAAATTCATTCACAAATTTTTATATAATATATAAAGATAATAAAATATATACAGATGATAGAGTTCTAAAATACACAAGTTAATAATAAAAAAAGTAGATTTTTTAAATTTTTGTTAAGATCAAGTAATTATTTTATATTATTTTCCTTTTTTTCAAAATCAAGTTGTATAATATAATAATAAAAAATGGTGAATTTTAACTAGGTCACCCAACAAATCCAACCACAAAACTTAATTAAAATGAGCAATTGAAGAACCAAGGCTCAATTAATATTTTTGCTTATAAATTTCAAGCGATGTTAGTGAATAAATAGGTCTTAAAAGTCAGAATCAGTTTGTTTAGTTTTATTTTCCTAAATTTTTGTTTTTCTAAATTAATGTAAATTAACATATAATTATTATTATATATATATATATATATAACATTTAAATTATTTATGACATATACGTAATATTATTAATTATACTCAAACTTTGAGTCCATTTATTAATCTTATTTAAATTTATTTATCAAATCTGATATTCATTATAAAATATATATTTAATTTAATTAATATATTTAATAATTGTTGCTCAAATTTCAACCTAAATTCACTCCCTCAATAAGACCATAAGTCCAGACCTTCAAAATTCAAGCTTTTCGCACGATTCATGAGAGTGATGAGACCCACCGCTATTCCTGTCTATAGTGGACTTTGAACCTCCAGAAGTCCAGACTGCATCGACCCAAAGTCCTTATCACAGTGAAAGCGTATCACACATGATGATGGAATGCTTGAACATGATTAACTCGAAACATTCCGGACCTAAGTTTAACTCGAAACATTCCGGACCTAAGTGCACTCTTTGCATTTCTCTGTAATCAGAGGTTTCTTCCAAGTGTTTGGAGATTCCGTACATTAACCAAGTTAAGGTTTCTCCAGGATTCTGACAAATAGCCGCTAACTGGTTTCTGATGCCAGAAAATGCGACTTCTCTCAACCCACCTGTACCAGCTACTTATTAGACTTGCCAAACCTATCAACTCAATCAGCGACGTCCGTTTCCTTGCCACCGCCAGTCAGATGATCACTTTGCCGGAATCTTATGTCGTCAAACCACCAATCAAGCCGTGGCCACAACGCCTTTTTCCTAAACGCCTGGTTTTCATGATCAACAAACAACAGAATCTCGACCTTGCCCTTCAAATCTTCGAATACGCTGGCAAATACCACCCTGGTTTTTCCCATAATTACGAGACCTACTGTTCCATTATTTCCAAGCTCTCTCGCGCCCGCGCCTTTGAGCCTATGGAGTCGTTGCTCTCTCAACTACATGAATCCCAGCTCAAATGCGGCGAGAATCTATTCATCGACGTTATTCGCAACTACGGTCTGTCGGGCAAGCCTTTCTTGGCCTTGAAAACGTTTGTACGCATCGAAGAGTTTAAGGTCAAACGTTCTGTGAGGTCGTTGAATACATTGTTGAACACTCTTGTACAGAACAAAAGGTACCATTTAGTTCACGCCATGTTCAGGGATTGCAGAACCAAATACGGAATAGTGCCTAATGTTTTCACTTATAACATTTTGATCAAGGGGTTATGTGAGAAAAGGGACCTAAAAGCTGCAGTTAAAGTGCTTGACGAAATGCCCTCAATGGGTTTGATCCCAAATGTGGTTACTTATACGACGATTTTAGGAGGGTACGTTTCGTTAGGCGACATGGTAAATGCTGAGAAGGTTTTTGGCGAGCTTTTTGATAGAGGGTGGTTGCCAGATGCCACAACATTTGCGATCTTGATGGATGGGTATTGTAAACAAGGAACGTTAAATGATGCTATTAAGGTTATGGATAATATGGAGGAGTACAGTGTGGAGCCAAATGATGTTACTTATGGTGTAATGATAGAGGCTTATTGCAAAGCGAAAAGGTCTGGTGAAGCATGTAACTTGCTTGATGATATGCTTGACAAGAACTACATCCCCAACTCAGCTCTTTGTTGTAAGGTTATTGATGTGTTATGTGAGCAAGATAAGGTGGACGATGCTTGTGACCTGTGGAAGAGAATGTTAAAGAAGAATTGCATGCCCGATAATGCGATTACTAGCACACTTATACATTGGTTATGCAAGGAGGGAAAGGCATGGGAAGCCAGGAAATTGTTTGATGAATTCGAGCAGGGTTCAATCCCGAGCCTTTTGACCTATAATACGCTCATTGCGGGGATGTGTGAACAAGGGGAGTTGAACGAGGTTGGGAAGTTGTGGGATGATATGGTGGAGAAAGGTTGTACTCCTAATGCTTTCACATATAATGTGTTGATAAAGGGCTTTTCTAATGCAGGGAAAGCTAAAGAGGGCATTAGGATTCTTGAGGAGATGTTGGAAACAGGGTGCTCACCTAATCGTTTAACTTACTCGGTACTGATTGAGGGGTTGCAGGAATCAGAAACCAAAGCTGAGGTTGACAAAATTGTTTCCATGGCCATCACAAGAGGAGGAGTTTGTGGTTCTTGGGATCTCTTCCTAAGCAAGGTTGTTTGTAATCTGGATAGAGGGATGAGGACTCTCGACAAATTGTTAAAGGAGAATGCTGTATAGACATTTGAGAGTAAAGGTTGTTTGGTGTGCAGATTATGAAAGAAAACTGGCCACTGAAACTTTATTAAAAATTAGCCAACAACCAAGCCAAGGCTTTGGTTTGTTCTGAGTTAACTTCCTTACTGGTGAAGTTTGTCTTGACATGGCTCTCTTGAGCTCTCTTGAAGAGTTTCTATCTATAATGCGCAATATTCACAAAGATTACGGTTCCACATTGTTCAAGCTGCTTTGCATGGTTGAATACAGGGCAGACAAGTTACTAAGTTGCACAAAATTACGAGAAGTTATCAAGCCATTCTCAATTTCTTGATGGAACAACTCAGAATCCAAGACCCCATTGTTTTGTAGTTTATTTTCTTCCGCTTACAGATTTAAGTGGTAGAGTGTAGCTCCAAAGAGCTAACGAAGAAGATACAAAGAAGAACCAACAAGAAGTAAAGTGAGGGACACAATAGGAATTTCACACAAAAGGCTATAGTAGGAATTCACTAATGCAGGGCTTGTACAGTTATGTTACAATAGAATACATCTCAGCCTTTATTTTGTTTTGTATTTACTGATAAATGTATTGTCAATATTGAACCAATAATTGTATAAATATATATATTGATGAGCAAATAACAAAATAACACATAATTGTACACATAAATTTCTTTCATGGTGTTAGGGATACCCTTGACCAATGTCAATAATGGAGGGAAACTCTGGGTCATTAGCCACCACTTTAAATGGAACACAATCATCTTCTCTTGATTTTTTAACCGTAGCAAAGACCCTAAACTTCAATCTTCCCATCTACCTTGATAAACAAAACTTTGTCAATTGAAGAGCCCAAATTCGTGCAATCATAAGAGCTCTTGAACTTAAAAACTTTGTCAATACAGCATCTCCTCCTCAGTTCATCACTATAGCGACACAACACTTCCTCTTCAGTTCATCATTGCAGACAAAAACTAAGTCAATGAAAATTCATATTACAAAGCATGGTGAAAAACAAATCAGCTACTGCTATACTGGTTGTTTTCAACCATCGAAGAAGAAGTAATAGGATAGATAAATTATTCCAATTCATCCTACCAAGTTTAGCAAAATTTGGAGAATCTTTATGCTCGAACTTCCATGATTAAGAGTTCTACAACTAAATCATCAACTTTCAACAATTAAAAAAAGGTCCACACACCACATTAGAATATATGCAGAAAGGTGAAACCATAGGAGACTCACTTCAAGTAGCAAAATATACAATCACTGATTATGAACTAATATTACGTGCCTTAAATGGCCTTAGTCATGAATATGATCCTGTTGTAGTTTATCTAACACATTTTATGAAAACTTCAACTCTACAAGAAGTGTAATACTCTCTTATGATGCATGAAACAAGAATAAAGCATCTGAACACAATTAATCAAAAAGATATCTTATCACAAATTGCAAACTCTGCAGCTTTCATTCAAAACAATCAACGAGGAAGAAGTGGATTTAGAAGAAGAGGAAATCGTGGGAGAGGAGGTAGATGGAATGGAAATAGAATCTTTTGTCAGCTTTGCCACAAACTTGGCCATGAAGCACTAAAATGTCACAAAAGGTTTGATATATCATGGCAAGGTAATACTATCCAACCATAGAGGTAGAACATCTTTACTCAACAAACACATAACAATGTATAAAACTGTCCTCAATCCTATTTGACTCAAAATCAACATAGATATCCTTCCTCAAAAGCAGTTAATAACAATACATGGTTTACAGATAGTGGGGCTACAAATCATGTAATAGTAGACCTTAATAATCTGTCAATAAGTTTTGAGTATGTTAGAAATGATCAACTCACTGATGGTAATGGTAACTCTCTTCCTATTGCTAATAGTGGCTCTTCTTACATATTTTTCCTAGATAATACACACACTCCTTTTGCACTAAAACAAATTTTGCATGTTTCAAATATAATCAAAAATCTACTGATCATTTCTAAACTCACCAAAGACAATAACATTTCTATTGAGTTTACTAACGAAAATTGTCTGTTTAAGGACAAAGCAACAGGGAAGATTTTGCTCAAGGGAGTGCTTCGGGATGGACTCTACAGTCTCAAAACCTCAAAACAATCTGACAACTTCAGACCCACCAAGACCAGTCCTTCTCATCAAATTTCCTTTCAAAACAC
>JANTPM010000009.1:27679180-27699255 GCA_025434745.1 Erythroxylum divaricatum
AGAGCCGTGTACTGTGGATTGGCGAGAGAGGCGATGGCTCAAAGGTCGGTCAGCTGGGCTTTCTTTTGGAGACTTATTGTTAGATCTGTCCTTTGTATATTAATATATGGTCCTTAGTGTGCAGTGTTTTGGAACATGTGTAGACTGAAAATACTGATGGTTTGTAAATTTCTAACTTTTGAGTGAATGAAATGAAATCCAGTTTGGGTTTTTAAAAAGTGGCCAATTTCTTCGTACTATTTTATGATTGTGATGCCAGGAGGAGTTTAGTGGTAGTTGTCAGTAGTGGTCTCTTGTCATAGAATATGTACCGGAATGACCTACGGGCGTTCCGGTGGATACTCTATGATAAGGGGGCGCTACATTCACACCTGAAAAGATTTGATTAGAAAAAGATAATTATTCTAGTATATCATAGAGAGATATGAATATGATGATAAAATTAATTATAAGTGTTATAAATATTTTGGTCATCATATAGTATTAGAATAAATGTTATTAGATAACAAATTTAATCCTAGATAAATTTGTTTGATATGTATGACATGTCCTATAAATTTATTACTCAATAAAGTAATGCATATAATTATATAGTATAGTTATATGACAATTGGATCAAATGTTTAAATTATTTTAAAACATGAAATAAATGGCAAAGTGGCTTTTTAAATGAGTATTCACATGGCCAACCTTGTAAGAATATAAGTTGTCCATGAAATTAAAATAAAGAGTATTTAAAGCCTTATTACTGAGTTGCCCTTTTCATTTTGCTTTTGGATTTATTTACACAAGGAATTTTTGGAAAATTAAAAGGGCTTTTAATTAACCCTAATTTCTCCAAAAGGAAGAAGAATTTTAGTGCCTTTTGTGTGGGTTTTCCAGCTGTCGTTTTTCATCCTCTTCTTCCTATGGTTTTAACTTTTCTTTTCTTTTCTTATTTGTCTTCCTCCAAGCTGCCAATTTTCTTCATCCTTCTTACAAGACCCATAAAGCTTTGTCATTTAGCTCATGTGTTGAGCATTTAATCACCCATCTTTTTGTTTATTTTTGGGGATTTTTCTAGGATCAAAGATAAGCTATTAAAGTACCATCTAGCATTGGGAAACATTGGGCTTTCTAATTGATCTTTGTTGGAAACCTTAGAGTGCATCTTATTTGGTGCAAAGGAGGTGAAACCGTGACCAAAGTGCTGAAGTTGTGAGCTAGGAGGTGGAATCGTTAGGTCTTCTATTTGGTTTGGAGACCAAGTTTAAGGTATAATGGTTTATGTGCTTTGATTTGTTCTATATTTACTTATGAATTGGTTACAAGACAAGATCTTTTAGGTTCTTGTTAGTTTTCAAATTTTTGTTTTAACACTTCAACACTCATAAAACCGACAGTCCATGCACTTACCAACAAAATGGTATGTCCAAGTGAAAACACCGACATATCACTGAAATAGGAATAACTCTTTTATCCTATGCTTACATGCCACTCACCTATTGGTTAGAAGCCTTCTCTACAGCCACCTATCTCATCAATAACCTCCCATCTCCAAGATTAAACAATCTCTCAACATTTGAAAAGTTGTATAATAAAACCCCAATTTATCTCTATCTCAAAACATGTGATTGTAATTGCTTTCCTTATCTTAGATATTATTCTCACCATAAATTCAAGTTTCATACCAACAAATGTGTTTCGCTTGGATATAGTTCAATGCATCAAGGTTACAAATGTTTGACTAATCAAGGAAAAATCATCATCTCTCATCACGTGGTCTTCAACAAGGAAGAATTTCCATTTCCTCAAATTTTCCCATATATTCAAATCATCCTATAACATCACCGAGTCTACCTATCTTCACTCTTACCCTCAACTTCACCCTCTCTAAAAGGCTGTCACTCCTCTATTGTAAAATTTTCTCACACAACTGAAACCTCTAATGGATAGGTAAACTCTCATAATCCTTGCTCACAGCACATCCCACAATTTCTTTAAACAATCAAAATATCTTACTTAATCCCATTATGTTAACCACACCAAACATTGAACCCAATCCTTCTTTCCCATTAACACAAAATAATCATCCCATGCAAACTCATTCCAAAAGTGGAATTTTTAAACCCAATATTTATTCCTTCTCCCTTGTTTTAAATACTCACATTAAACCCACAACAATTTCTGAAGCTCTAAGTAATCCTATATGGTTTCAAGCTATGCAAGGTGAATTCAATGCGTTATAAAAAATCACACTTGGACTCTTGCTCCCTATGAGCCTACCATGCACATTCTTGGCATAAAATGGGTGTTCCGGACAAGGATAATACTTGTGGGACTGTCTCTAAATACAAGGCTTGATTTGTCGGCAAATGGTTTAATCAAACCCCTGACATTGACTTTTTAGAGACTTTCAGCCTTGTTATGAAAGCCTCAACAATTAGAGTAATTCTATCACTTGTTGTTTCTCATCACTGGAATATCCAACAACTTGACATCAACAATACATTTCTGCATGGGGACTTACATGAAACTGTTTATATAAGTCAGCAACAAGGATTTGAAAACAAAACACAACCGCATCATATTTGCAAATTGGCTAAATCTCTCTATGGGTTGAAACAAGCCCCTGGGACTTGGTTTCATAAACTGAAACATGCAATGTCTCAGTGGGGGTTTCATAATTCAAGGTCAGATACTTCTTTATTCTATTCAAACAATAACAGAATCATTACAATGCTATTAGACTAATACTTTTTAATGACCATATGTGTAGGTGATCATGTAGTTCATTACAGACATTAAAGGTTATTTTTTCCCCTTTATTTTCTATCTTCTGTAATCCATTCCAGAATTGGAGTGGAAATTGTGACACAATCATGAAAGTACTAAAAATGCTTGGAAGCATAAATCATTTTCTCTATTTTGAAACATATAGAAACAGAAATGGATTATATCTTTCATAGAAACATTACATCGAAGATTTACTTACTAGAACTAACATGTCTTCATGTAAGCCCTGTTCCACTCTAATCACTGCAGCAATCAAATTATCACTGTGTGATGGCACACCCTTTGACCACCCAACACTTTACCGAAATATCATAAGAGCACTTCAATATTTGTTTAATACAAGATCAGATATCAGCTTCGTAGTAAATAAATTAAGTCAATTTTTACAAAATCCTCTAAATATACACTAGATCATATGTAAGAGGATTATGTGTTACCTGAAAGAAACTTCAAATCTGGGACTGCCTTTTCAACCATCATCTACTCCTCTCGACCTTCACGCTTACAGTGACTCTGATTGAGCTAGCGCTCGCCATGATTGAAAATCAAAAAATGGAGAATGCATCTTCTTAAGGGAAAATTTTGTTTTTTGGATCTCCAAGAAACAATCAACAGTAGCTCTGTTTAGCATCGAGGCTGAATATCGAGCCCTCGTACAGGTGTCTACTGAGCTCATTTACCTCACATCCCTACTATCTAAGTTAGGGTTCTCTCTCTCACACAAACCTTGTGAGATCTCACATCGGTTGGAGAGGGAAACGAAGTATACCTTATAAGAGTACGAATACCTCTCCCTTACATACGCGTTTTTCATAACCTAATGCACTGGATCCCATCAAAACTTCGAGGTTAAATATGCTTGGACGAGAGTAGTTCTAGGATGGGTGACTACCTAGGAAGGCCTCGGGAAAAGCAAAACCGTGAGGGCTTGGCTAGGTTAAGGCTCAAAGCGGACAATATCTGTGAGCGGGTGATCTGGACTGTTACAAGTGGTATCAGAGCCGGTACCCGAATAGTTGTGCCAACTAGGCTAGGCCCTAAGGAGGTGGAGAGTGTGAGATCCCATATCGATTGGAGAGGAGAACGAAGTACACCTTATAAGGGTATGGATACCTCTCCCTTACAGACACGTTTTTTATGACTTAATGCACCGAATCTTATCAGAACTCTGAGGTTAAATGTGCTTGGGTGAGAGTAGTTCTAGGATGAGTGACCTCCTGTGAAGGCCTTAGGAAAAACAAAACAGTTAGGGCTTGGTTGGGTCAAGGCCCAAAGCAGACAATATCTGTAAACGGATGATCTAGGTTGTTACAAGCCTACTATGTGGAGCGACAACAACAACGCTCGATCGTTGGCTCAAAACCTAGTCTTTCACTTAAGAACAAAACATATTGAAGCGGGTGTACACTTTATCAGAGATAAAATGGAAAAAAGAGAACTTGAGGTCTGATATGTTAACACTACAGACCAGCTCACCAACATCCTCACAAAGCCCTTAACATCGGCGAGATTTTTCTCTTTAATTTCTAAACTAAACCTAGTTCGAAGCTCTCAATTCAGTTTGAGTGGGTGGTGTTAACAAAGAAGACACAAAGAACAAACAAGAAGTAAAGTGAGGGACCCAATAGGAATTTCACACAAAAGGCTATAATTGGAATTCACTAATACAAGTTGGCCTGTACAATTATTTTATAACAGAATACATCCCAATCTTTTATTTTGTTATGTATTTACTGACAAATGTAAGGTCAATATTAAACCAATAATTGTATAAATATAAAAATGAGCAAATAACAAAATAATACATAATTTGTACACATAAATTTCTTTGATAAAGAAGTTGTTGCAAACAAACCAAAAAGCGAAAATTACATTGTTTCGTCTTATGGAAGCTAATTTTGTACCAATTCGGCCATTTCTTTTATCTTGTGAGGGTAAAAGGCACAGGGTGGCTGTGTCCGATTCCTAATGCCTCCCTGTGCCCTAAGAATCGGGACTATCCATTAATCCACCCTGTGTCCCCTTGTGTCCTGGGAATCGGGACCATCCATTAAATGTTAATAGTTAGTCACGATTCCCAAGGCATAGGGTTACGCTGGAATCGGGCACAACAGATTTGAGGATCCGTAGGGCAAGAGAGGGACTTTAGGCTACGTAACAAAGCTCAGGGATCCTTAGTTGATTAGAACCTTTAGAGCGTGTAAATGAAGTGGCTTTGAATTGAGAAGAAGTTTTCCATTCAAGACTTTTCAAGTCCGGCGGCTGTAGACATCTCTTTCACATGGTTGTTGTCTTTGAGCTTGGTCATACTTCCAGCTGTAAAATAATAATTTACAAAAGTAGACTTGTTCTTCATCTGTTCATTTAAGTTCTATATCTATTTTATTTAGATTATAATTTTCCTTTAAAAAGTTATTATTAAATTCGAGTTAGACTAAGCATATATAAACTTTTTTTACTTGCGCTTAATAATTATTACTGTTATTATCCATTAGAATTAGCTTGAGCAATGGCAAAGTCCAAAACTTTTTAATGACCATTTGTGTAGGTGGTAGGTAGTTCAATGAAGACATTAAAGGTTATTTTCTTTCCTTTTTATGTTCTATCTTCCGTAATCCATACCAGAATTGGAGTGGAAATTGTGACACAATCATGAAAGCTGCGATCTTTTTGGAATTTTAGTTTAAGTGAAAACTTATTGGTGGTCGTCGGTTTAGATTGGTGAATTTCAGAGTCAACCCAGTAGACCAACAAATAGAAAACCTGGTTCAACGAAAGACAGGTTTAAGACTATTACTAGGACGTAGTCTTCACCGGTAGAGAGGAACTTAGTGCTTCATAAAGCAAGAAATGGAAAGTTATGTTCTTTATTAGTAATCAGCTATTAAAAGGATAGAAAAAGGCCTAAAGCTCACTTTTCACTTCAGTATTATCTGTACTTCTTTTCTTTTGCACATGCGGTGTATACGGGTTCATTTGGTTTAGATAACTACAGTGTTTTTGGGGTCAAGAAAGCTCGATCTCATGGTTTCCTGCAAATCTATCCTTGCATTTCCAGGCAAAGTTCGTTGAGCAGTTGGTGCTTTTATGAACTTTTCATAGGCAGATGTTCTCCAGTCAGGTTTGTATCTTGCTTCGTCAGTGATTATAAGAGGTGTTAGTTGTGATATTTCAGCTTAGGACGCATTTTATTTGGCAGTTTTCTGAATTTAAATACTATCGGGTGGGTTACTTTTTATTGGCATTAGAAAGACATCACATTATAGCAAGGTGACGTTTCACAGTTAATGAATCTTCTACTTATTTAATGGGATGGTTAAGAGATTATCTATGGTTAAATTCTTCGCAGCTTTGGTGTTCGAGTGAATTTGTAACGAGTTGACTTCTAGCTCAATCATGTGTGCTCTCACTGTTGTATGATTCTGGGAATTGCATTCTGAGCGTAGACAAGAACCGACTAATGATCCTTTTACTGGTGCCCTTTTGTTGAATTCTCATGAAAAGTTGAGAAAATTCCCTGATGGACACAAGTTTTAGGCATTTTTTTTCTTTAGCCGTTGGCTGATTGCTGGAAAACGCAGTAGAAATGGGAAAATTCGTTTTTCTGTTTGTCTCTTATTGAAACTTTTCCTTATTTTTCTTTAGTCGTTGCTTGATTGCTGGAAAATGCAAGAGAAATGGAGCACAACCTTAATGATGTTTTGATTTTTCTCTCTTTCCGTTTCTTGCAACTTTTCCTTAAACAACAAGTTTTGCTACCTTTCTCCTTCTCATTAAGATTATGCATTAATACCTTGTTTCAGCTACCAAAAACACCTAAGAGATTTGTTGTTATAAATGTAAGATAATGATGGACATTTCAAATGCATTTTGAATAATCACATTCATCAAGCAAAGCTCAGAATTTCGGTTTGGCATGCCAAAAGTTTCATTCTTCCATACATTCCATTGGCAATGAATCAGAATACCAACACTTGTTTTTGTTTCTATATTTGATTATCTGGGTGTTAGCTACATGTTTATTTAGTTTCCACAAGACATTGAAATTTAAAGCTTTTTATAGGGTCAGGATGGATGGATATGTTGCTGTGCAGCATGACTTAACCAACCAAAATGTCTGGAAGGTGATATAGGACTTCACTTTGTAGTGGTTGTTGGGCGTTTCAGGATGGTACTAGATGCCGTTGTGGACATTGCCTCGAGTGTTCCAGCTCCAGAAATCATTTCAAAGATTATAGACGAAATGATTGAGATTATATTCTGTTCCAAGAACGTACTCGTCAAGAAGGAGAGTTTTAAGGAACTTGGCAGCTACTTGGAGAGGATTGTTCCCATCCTAAAAGAGCTGAATAAGAAAGATATCAAAGGTTCCGAGAGCTTAAACAATGTTATCCGAATTCTCAATCATGAAGTCAAAGATGCAAAGGACGTGACTACAGAGTGCACCAAGAGAAACAAGGTATACCTTCTAATGAATTCCCGGACAGTAGCTAAACGCTTGGAGCACATTACTAGAGAATTCAGCCGAGCCTTAAGTCTTCTTCCTTTGGCTTCTCTGGGTCTTTCGTCAGGCATAGCTGATGAGATTGTGAATCTCTGCGATATTATGCAGAGAGTAAGGTTCAAGGCAGCTGTAGCAGAAGAAGAGATTTTAGATAGAATTGATTCAGGAATACAGGAGTGGAATGTTGATCGTTCTTATGCCAACGACTTATTTGTGCGCATAGCTGAAACAGTTGGGATATCAACTGAAAGGGCTTCACTGAAGAAAGAATTTGAAGAATTCAAGAATGAAATTGAAAATGTTCGGCTTAAGAAAGATCAGGCCGAAGCTATACAAATGGATCAAATAATCGCTTTGTTAGCAAGGGCAGATGCTACTACATCTCCCAGTGAAAAGGAGCAGAAGTATTTCATCAAGCGTAATTCTTTGGGTAGTCAACCATTAGAACCTCTCCATTCATTCTCCTGTCCAATCACTAAGGATGTAATGGTGGACCCTGTGGAGACCTCTTCAGGACAAACATTTGAGAGAAGTGCAATCGAAAAATGGTTTGCAGATGGGAATAAATTCTGTCCTCTGACCATGAATCCTCTGGATCCATCAATTCTACGGCCAAACAGAACTCTGAGGCAGTCAATAGAAGAATGGAAGGATAGAAACACAATGATTAATATAGCTTCCATGAAATCAAAACTCACACACGATGACGAGGAAGAAGTGCTTCATTGCTTGAAACAGTTGGATGATCTGTGTGAACAAAGAGACCGGCATCGAGAATGGATAATATTGGAAAATTACATACCAATTCTTATTGAACTACTCGGTCGGAATCGTGAGATAAGGAAGCAAGTTCTTGCAATCCTTTGCACTCTAGCAAAAGATAGTGATGATGCTAAGGTATCCCCTATCCCAGTTGATCACCATTAGTAATGTTATTATCTTCTCTGGATATTGCATCCATGGTGCAGAGGTAACAGGAATCATGAGGTGAAACTGTCTTTTGGACTGATTATGACATGTTCAATATCTAAATGTGCTGAAGAATAACGGGTTGATCAAAACTCTTTCTTTTTGTTGCTTGTTGGGCCCCTAAGTAAAAATTTGAATATTAGAGTGAGTTTGACTAATCTGATTGCATTCAAATTAAACTCTACCTTTCTTTTGGATGCAGTTTTGGTTGAGGAAATTTTTCATACTTTGCTGCATAGCTTAATTCCAATAAAGAACTCCCTCTTTTTAAAAGAAATGTTTCATCTCATTCATATAATCATCCTTCTCCGAGACTGTTAATTGCTTCAATTTAACATTCTGCTTCTGGTTTTTGTTTAATTTTTCTCTAACGAGATAAGTTGGTAACATGGTATTTTAACTCTTTTTAAGTTTTCTGGAATCTGAAACATGATGCAGGAAAGATTTGCTACTGTTGATAATTCAATTGAGTGTATTGTTCGATCTCTTGGGCGTCGTATCGACGAAGGGAAGTTAGCAGCGGCTTTATTGTTGGTCTTATCAAAAAGTAATTTGATGCGGAACTTCATTGGACAGGCACGTAGTTGCATTTTGCTCTTGGTTACTATGTCAACCAGTGATGACAGTCAGGCAGCCGCTTATGCACAGGAACTGTTGGAGATACTGTCTTTCTCTGATGATTATATCATACAGATGGCGAAGGCAAATTACTTCAAACCTTTGCTTTGTCGTCTAACTCAAGGTACTTATCAAATGTAAGAAGCATGGAAAGCCATCCTTAATGAGCTATGTGATGATTTAGCTTCTATTATGACATATTGGGCCTTCAGTTCTTTAAGCTTTTCTTTCTTTTCATTTGTCAGTCTGTACTCCAAAAATCGAAAAGAATTTCCAATTGTACTATCAAGGTGAATTTCTATTGGAGCTGTTTGCGTCAGATAAAGCAATTGTGGCATGTACTGATTACTGTGATGCTGCACTTGTCATATGAAGTTCTAGCTTGACAAGTCAAGTGACTACCATTTAACACATTTTGACTATATGACCTGTACATGAACTGTTTCTAGTTGAATCTGAATTGTAATCTCTACTCCTGCTATGAGTTGTGTAATAGACTTGCTGTGCAGTAATGAAACATTCTATTGTTTTAAAGCACACTGTGCCTCTTAATAATCCAGGTCCAGAAGACGTGAAAATGGATATGGCGTCTACTATTGCTGAACTGGGCTTAACTGACCGTAACAAAGCATCATTATTTGAAGGGGGTGTCCTAGGTCCGCTTCTTCACTTGCTTGCACGTGACAATGTTGAGATGAACATGGTGGCTATCAAAGCTCTTAGGAATCTCTCAAGCTTACCAGCAAATGGATTGAAGGTGATTAGAGAAGGTGCAGTGAGCCGATTACTTGACCTTCTCTTCCGATACAACTCATCATATATGGGTTTGCGAGAAGAATTGACAGCCACGCTTGAATATCTCGCTATATCAACAGTGTCTCAAGAGTACAGCCCCACAGCAATTTCATTGTTGGAATCAGATGAAGATATCTTCAAGCTCTTTAATTTGATTAATTTGACAGGGCCTGGCGTACAACAGAATATTCTCCGTACCTTCCAGGCCTTGTGCCAATCGCCATCATCATCGAATGTCATAACCAAATTGATCGAGGTATGCAAGCCTAAATTATCTGCATGGACACACATGCGTGTTAAGAGGACTGAATATTAGAAACAGAAAATGGCTGCTATGCTTAACTAGAAACTTTATTAAATTCCAATAATGTCAGCTATTTACAAAAGCAATTACTATGATTCGCTTATTCCATAATATATATGTTATCCTCAGAAATATCCATATGATAAGTAAGATAGTAAATGGATGAAATGGGATGGTAAGAGATTGAATAGTCCAGCAAAATGCGGTTTATAGTGTGAGACCGTAGGGCCAAATTCTGATCCCACATTTAGTTCTCATCAATCTTGATTTTGAAGTCTTTAAACTTCTCTGGAGGCAGTATAGCAAAGTAATGAAAGAGTAAGACCTTCATGCTTTGTCTAATAAATCTGGATCAGGCTGGGATATCTCCATCACAAGTACATGGCAGGTTACTCTTATTCCTGATGGTAATTAAAAAAAAAAAAAAGAAATGTGGAACTCACTTTTATGATTGCTTCTCAGCTTAATTGACATTGGCAACTTTTGGTCTTTCTGTTTACTTTTCTCTATTTGGTACTCACTAGTCTCTGGATTGGCACTTCCTTGCATAATCAAATTTTGGGAATTGCATCATATGCAAGTTAACTTGTTGAATTACTTAACAGTGCTCTGCCGTGCAAGTATTAGCTCAGTTATTCGAGAACCCAAATGTACGAGCAGATGCAGTGAAGCTGTTGCGTTTCATAGTAAAAGATGTTGATGAATTCGCCATCCTCGAGCATGTGAATCTGAAACGCATGGAGACCCTGCATAGCATCATCCAATCTTCAGGTGACATGGAAGAAATTACTAGTGCAATGGACATAATCTCTCTCCTTCCAGAGAATCAACAGATCACTAATTGGCTTTTGGATGCTAAGGTACTTGAAGTAATCGTCAGCTTTTTGAATAGCAATCGGACTGATCCCCGCAAGAAGCAGTTAGTGGAAAGTGCTGTTGGTGCCATATGTCGTTTCACTGTATCGACGAACTATGCCTGGCAAAAGAAAACAGCTGAAATTGGCATTATTCCGGTGTTGGTACAGCTGCTAGATTCTGGAACTACCTTAACAAAAAAATATGCTGCCATTTCTCTTGGTCGTTTTTCGGAGAGTTCAATGAGGCTGAGCCAGCCCATACCGAAACGCAAGGGGTTTTGGTGCTTCTCAGCTCCACAAGAGACATGTTGCCTCATTCATGGGGGAATCTGTTCTGTTGAATCATCATTTTGCCTTATAGAGGCCGATGCAGTAAGTCCCTTAGTCAGGGTTCTTCAAGATCCACATCCTGAAGCATGTGAGGCTTCTTTGGATGCACTTTTGACTCTAATTGAGGGTGAAAAACTCCAGAGTGGTAGTAATGTTCTTGCACAAGCACAAGCCATTGAACCAATTATAAGGTTTCTCTCTTCTCCTTCCACGATATTGCAGGAGAAGTCTCTAAATGCTTTGGAAAAAATCTTCCAGCTGCCAGAGTTTCGACAAAAGTATGGTCCTTCTGCACACATTCCTTTGGTCGACTTAACGCAGCGGGGGAGCAGAAACATTAGGGCAATTTCTGCTAGAGTGCTTGCACACTTGAACGTGATACTTCCAGCGTCTTCTTTCTTCTAAATGGCTTTCACATGCTTGAATCACATGGATTTTATCCTAGGATGATGACTTGAGGACTTCCCATATGTCAGATTTATGCTTGGAGTGCTCGATTATTGTCAAACAGACGCAGCAGACTGACCTGACAGACTCTAGCAGAGGACGAGCAGAGATGAACATTGCTGGTCTGTAGAATTTCTTCTGAACGTCGAGATTTAAGAAGGGCACTCGAATTATATGTCACAGCATTTGCTCTCCGTATAGTAGGAGGTTGTAAAGCTTGTTAATTTGTCAGAAAGTAAAGTTAAATAGGCAAAATTCATTATTATTTCACTAGTTAACAAACCCTTTATTCGTTTTTGATAGAATTGAATTCTTAAGCTTGTCGTTGGAGTCAAGATTCTTTGATTCCCATGACAAACCCGTGCTCAGCAAATTCTACTACATTTATGATCGACTGACCTTTGTGATGTTGACTGTGGTAATTATATTTGGGCAACAATGAAGAAATTGAAAGTGTAGTAATTGTTCAATTAGCTTGCATTATGTGATCGTTTCTGATGTAGAGACAAGGAAGTGCATCTGGTAATGTCACATACTCAGGACTTCTTGCCAAGTACACATAGAGGAATGATTAACTATTGAGACCAAGTTCAATACCAAGAAGCAGCTGATAAGAAATTTAGATGGTTTTGAGTCCCTACTGGCTTTGGTTGATGGATGAAAATTGATCAACTATCCTGCAAGCATTATCCTATTTTTGATTTCTCCAATTCGATCAGTTTCAACAGGGATATTCATTCAGTTCCGTCGAGATGTCCAAGTGTAACAACACGGAAACAAGGATTCTAGCCATTACCATTCCTTCCAGTAGCATTGAACCAGTAGCGCCTTCCTTTCATTTGATTTTAAAAATCGAGACATAGCTTCAGGGAAAAAAAAACCAGAGATTTTAAAAGGACAAGAAGGACTAAAATCATAATTTGGTGCCTATACTTCTGGAGTCATAACCAAGTATAGGAACCAAAACATGAACTTAGCAAAACAAAAGCATGTAAAAGTATAATCCTGACATAGCAAAAACTACTAATCTGTCAGTTTCACAACCAGATAATTGTGTCCTGGAACTGATATTGCACTTATTCTGTCTTCTTCTTTCTGTTTCTATTCTTTTGACTCCTACCCACATGCTTAAGAACCTCATCAATTAAAACCACAGGTGCTGCAACCAAGATGACAAGCAACCACTCGCTTGCAGTGAGTGGAACAATACCAAACACTTCTGCCAGGAATGGGACGTAGAGTATGAGGCAATGGAGGCCAAGCGAAACTGTCATTGCAGCTAAAAGCCAAGGGTTCCTCCAAGGTGGCATTGTGACTAAGCTATTGTCTTCTGAAAGAGCATTTAGGGAATTGAACATCTCAATTGCCACCAACACTGACAGTGAAAGAGTCATTGCCTTCACTTTACCGGCAGAGAAGTAATCACAAGGATTTGAAAAACTGATCATGCGTCCTCCGCCAACCTTGAACGGAGACACTGTGAAATTTGACCACGAGGGACACTCTCCCCAGGTTCGAAGCTTAGAGAGTTCAACCAGGGAATGTCCATCATCAACAAGGCTAATGCCCAGAAATGAAGGCTGCGTGTACCACAAGACAAAGATTCCTACTGTTGCAATTCCCACATAAGAACCAACGACCTGCATTGAAGAAGTTGTTGCGAAGATGACTAACTTGGTAGTTTTCACAGCATAAAATAGCAAAATTGTAATGTTGAAGAACAGATACCAAGTAGCGGAAGAGGACCCAGGAGTTTATAAGATCATCATTGCTTTTCCGGGGTGGTTTCTGCATTACATCAACATCAGCAGGATTGAAGCCAAGAGCTGTTGCAGGTGGACCATCAGTGACCAAATTGACCCAGAGAAGTTGCACTGGTATCATACATTCTGGTATGCCGAGTGCAGCGTTTAAGAATATCGAAATCACCTCTCCAACGTTAGATGATATCATGTACCTGCAGAAACAAAACATGACTGAATTCTTCTGATTAACTTCCATTTGCAAGGGAAAAAAAAAATTCTTACAAACAAAAAGTTACCTGATAAACGCTTTCATGTTATTGTAGATTGATCGACCCTCAGCAACAGCAGAAACAATGGTGCTGAAATTGTCATCTGCTAAAACCATGTCTGAAGCTTCTTTTGCCACCTCAGTTCCTGTTAAACCCATGGCAATTCCAATGTCTGCGAGTTTAAGTGCAGGTGCATCATTAACACCATCTCCAGTCATTGCAACAATCTCATCCATTTCCCTTAGCATTCTCACAATGTCTTGCTTATGCTTAGGCTCAGCACGAGCGATCACCTTACCTCCAGGTCGACTCAAAATCTCCTTTTGTTGTGAAGTGGAAAGAGCTGCGAACTCTTTACCTGTAAAACTTCTCCCTTTGAGTTCATCCCCTTCATTGAATAGCCCAATTTCTTTGCATATTGACTCAGCTGTGCTCTTGTTATCTCCTGTTATCACCATGACTTTAATCCCGGCACCCCTACAATCCTCAATCGCCTTGTGAACTTCATCACGTGGAGGATCCTGTGAAACAGCAAAACAATTTCGATAGACAACGTAAGTGGGTAAGGAACATAAAATTCTAGGATAATGCTCACCCTGAGACCAACAATTCCCACAAAGATCAGCTCACTCTCAACTGATGAGTAACAAGATGGATCCGTCAATTTCTTGTGGGCAGGATGATCCTCAGAATAGTAATCTGAAAACTCTCCAAGTTCATCCTTATATGCCATTCCCAAGCATCTTAGTCCTTTAGAACTCATGTCTAAGAGTGTCAGAGTTAACAGTTGCCTACAAGGTTCATCAATAGGAACAATACATCCATCTGCAAGTTGTACTTGCGAACTGCGCTCCAGTAAGTTCTCAACAGCTCCCTGCAAATGTCAAATGAATGAACTTACGAACAACTACAGGACTGCTGTAGGAAAGTATAGATAATTAATACTTGAGCTCATATCAGATTTTCATCACTGCAAGCTCATGAGAAATGAAAATTACCAAATCTATCAGCAATTTTGCATACAGATATAAGATCATTAATAGCCACCTTGACTAGAAGTCGGTTGTGCCCGCTGGGCTTCCTGACAAGAACACTCATCGACCTCCGAATGCGATCAAACTCAAAGGTGGCAACCCTTTTTGATCTCTTCGTCCACCATTCACAGGATCCTACATTTTGCAATAGTGAACAACAAGTGTATTCGGCTCAAAACTTCTGAGAAAGTTCGGATATACAACAATTTAAGTTATACATCTACCTAATTTTATCGTGCTGTGACTGTGATCAATCAAATAGTTCAAAGCAAGGTCTGCATCATGAATTTTTTCCCTATCCTTGATATCAGGGATTCCCATCTTCTCAACCAAAACCTTGAGAGCTGCCTCAGTGGGCAAACCAGTAGCTCGGAATAGGCGTCCATCGTAAAAGATCCCAGCATCATTACAAAGAGAACATATCTCTGATATGGCTTGCAAATTAGCATCCATGTTGAAGCAAGTCCAATCAACAATTCCTCCATCCTTGGGATCATAAGTTGTTCCTTCAACAGAAAAGATTCGAGAGGATGTAGCCTTCCCACCAAAAGTGAAGAACTCCGATACAGACATCTGGTTTGTAGTCAAAGTCCCAGTTTTATCTGAGCAAATTACCGTGGTGCATCCTAACGTTTCTACACTAGGAAGCTTCCTTACAATTGCATTCTTTTGTGCCATTTTCCTCGTTCCAAGTGCCAAACAAGCAGTGATTACAGTAGGAAGACCTTCAGGTATGGCAGCTACTGCTAAGGCAACAGCAATCTTGAAATAGTAGGTGCACTTCTCAAAGGAAAACTGAATATTTGCAGGCCATCCATCCACAAACTCCCATGAGATAAATTTTTTGTAATTGATGAACCATACAATTACACATACCAGACCAATTGCAGTTGTAAGCCTGCCTCCAAATTCATCCAGCTTCTTCTTCAAAGGAGTATCACTCTCCTCCATAGAAGCATGATGTATTTGCTTCTGTATCTTCCCTATCTCAGTGTTCATTCCAGTGCTGGTAACGAGGCAGATACAACTTCCATTCACAACAGTTGTCCCAGCAAAAACCATATTTTCCTTGGACTGCAACTCAGAGTCAGCGATAGATATAGGATTAGTTCCCTTAAGAACAGGCATTGCCTCTCCAGTCAATGAGCTCTGCTCAGCTCTCAAAGTTGATGTCTTCAAAATAGTAACTCTCATATCAGCTGGCACTTTGTCCCCAACCTGCAATTGCACTATATCCCCTGGAACAAGCTCCCGGGATGGCAAGTCCGGTATCCATTGCCCGTCTCTCAAAACTTTTGCCGATTCACATTGCATCTCTTTAAGGGCTTCAAGTGCCTTGTCAGCATTAGACTCTTGCCACACCCCAACAGTTGCGTTAAGGACTAAAATCAACATTATAACAAAAGGTTCTACATAGGCTTCAAATCCATGCTCCCCCTCTGATTCACTTCCTTCAAAGTATGCTAAAGCAAATGAAATAAAGGCAGCAAACAGAAGTATCTTCACAAGCATATCATCAAATTGTTCCAATATCAGGCGCCAAATCGGCTTACCCTCCTCCTTGACAAGTTCATTCCATCCATATCTCTCACGGAGCTTCTCCACATCAGATGCGCTCAAACCCTTTTCAAGCTTCACATGGAACTCACTCAAACATTGGTCAACAGAAAATGACCATGCAGGGATTGGAATTTCATCCATTTCTGAATTTGAAAAATTTCCCTGAGGAGACACTATAGTTGAAGTTCTCTCACAGTCACGTCAAAACCCTGCAAAATAAGAGATCACTTCACTTACAGTCTCATGCAGGGTCACCAGAAAACGAGAACATAAATGAAACTTGTCTTTACAAAACATTATTGACAAATATCAGTGGAAAATGGTGACAGAGAGATTACTAGTCAAATTATCGGGTGGTTACGAACAAAATCGAACCACTCCGAAAGGCTATAACTGCAAAGATCACTCACTAACGACCGAGCACTTATACTGTCTACATAACCTCAAGAAACCAGAACAGAACACAAAACAGCACAAAAGCTGCAAAAGACTCCTTATAGCAAACAAAAGCACAGAGAGATAAAAGAAACAGATATTGAACTATGCATGTCAACAACAAAGGTGAAGCAAAAAACAGTATATGAGAAGCAAAGAACCAATCGAGTGAAACAAATATCAGAACTCTCGAACCAATCTTACCCGTTATTCCTAGTGGACTAAATGGTTGCCAGAACACCACAAACTCCTATAATGCTGGTGGCATAAGAATTCTCAGTGTTGGCATAAATGAATTTATTGGATTCCCTACAAAAATCAGAGCAACCGAAGAATTTGAACAAAGCAGAAGGATACAAGTATAATACTTGTTGGATTTAGAATACTAAGGATTTAGAATACTAAGGCCAGTCCCTTGATCTTCAAATCTCTCCTTTTGTAGGAGTACAAAGTTAACAGTGAAAGGTGGTTATGCATTTTCACGGATCTTCTTCCCCTTATATATATAAAGTTGTTATCCATTCTTCGCTTAAACCGTCTGCATGATTATATTCTACAAGAAAATGCCGCCAACAGTCAGTGATTGACTTGCATGAGTTTAATAAAAGGATTAAAAGCTCATCCTGAAAATTTTAAGTTGTCTGATGAGTTATGTTTCCATGTCAACCGAGGTGCATGCGTGAATGAATAAGAAATTGATGATGTGATTGATTTATCTCTATAAAAATTGTTTGTATATATTAAATAAATAATCATGTATAAAAATAAAATGATGTTGATCTGATTTTACAAGTTCATATCTTTTAAATCTATATCTTCACATTCCAGGAAGTTTCCTCCGTTTACCAGCATCACTGCACATGTCATCCCTTCCGATTCTCAACAGTTCCCATCTGGGTATCCGAGTGATGTTTGAGTAGTGACTCCTTTTAAATTGAAGCAGGTATTCTTACATAATTCGACTGCGTGCATAAAGTTTACCGTTCTGTCATGAAAACCCGTCATCACGCCCCTTGAAGTTCATAATCATAAATGGCCAGAGACTATCAGGATTTTGATTGATGAGGTAGTTTACTACATCGTTTTGATTGATTATATACAAAAAAGTGGTGTAATCATACTTTAATCCACCACCCAACATTCCAGGAAGGTTCCTGATAACACATTCAGCAGCCTGTCAGTGCATCATGACGACAATCCTGAGCAGCAATACTCGTCTGGGCATTGCACTCTCCAGATCTGCTTTTTGTATGCTCATCAAAAATTGCATTATTTATATAATAAAAATACTGTTTGAATTAATATTGTGAGTTGATTACAAAATATTTTTAAATATTAATAAATTCCATATATTTGCAGTCAGATCAATTAAACTCCTAGAGTCCTAGTTAAGATGCAACTTTTCAAAGCCAAAGGTATGGTTCTTTTTAAACACAATTTATTCCTTATTTCTTTCTTCATGGTCCTTTAGAGTAGTGAATTAGATTAAGGGTATGATTTCTTTATATATATAACCTTATTTCTTGTTCATTCAAATTTGTGTTGATTTTCATGTTAAACATAACACGAAATTTAGTTATTGGTCCATTATAATTTATATAAATAAAGAAAATATGAAAATTTACATATTTTATTATTGTACAAGGCTTGCCTAGTGTGGAATACTCAATTAGCGTGATTTGCAAGCTATTGCATCAATTTAGATGTTTACCTAGTGCATATCCAAAAGATAGCGATTGCAGATTTCTCTATTTAAAAAAAAAGTTATAAAATAGTTATTTACAATAACCTATTAGGTCTTTGCATAAGATGTTTAATATATAACTTGCTTATATTAATTGTTGAGATTTTAGGTGTGAGTGAGATTTTTACATTAGAAAAAGACAAAATTAATGAAGGGCATATAAGTGAAAATGATTCATAAACTTAATGTCTTAAAATTTTGAGTTAGAATATGGTATCAAGTCTAACATATGTTTATACTTGTTAAGCTCATGATGAAAATCTCCCAAAAAAAAAAAAGTGAGCTCTTTATTGATAACAAGTACTATCAAAGCTCATGATTCCACAATGGATGAGCATAGAGGCAATTGTTGGATCTTGTGGTTGCCATCCTCACGTGGAAGAGTAAGGAAACTCTTGGTGAGCCTAGACCAGTGGAGTAGAAAAGCTCTTAGTGACATTATATATTTGAATTGCTAAGAAAAAGGCAAAAAAAGACTTTCGCCTAAAGGCGAGTCCAAGTCCAAACTCAATGTAAAAGTTCGCACTTGAGGAGAAGATTGTTAAGATTTCAAGTATGAGTGAAAATCTCATATTAAAAAGAGATAAAATCAATAAGGGACATCAGGGGCGGATCCAGAAATTTTTTTGAGTGAGGACAATATTTTAATAAGGATAAAATTGTATTTTTAATGAGACAAAATTTTAATAGAAATAAAATTTTATTTTTTATAGGGGCAAAACTTTATATAATAATTTTTTTATAAGAAATTTATTGGGGGTAGTGGGGGCAAGTGCCCCCACTTGGCCTCATTGTAGATCCGCCACTGAGGGACATATAAGTAGAAACGACTCATAAACCTAATACTTGAAAGTTTTGGGTTGTAATGTGGCGTCAAAGTCCACAAGTATATTTCCTCATTAAAATAATGATAAAGATTTTCCAAGAAAGTGGGCTCTCTGGACAACAAGAGTTAAAATTTTTAGAAAAAGAACATGTATAAGATAAGATAAAGAACTCGTAGCTATAAAATAAACAAACTAAAAACCTACTTAAAAGGAATTTTAATAAGTCTACAATCTTGAATTAATTATCAACATTAATAAGAGTACTTTATTAGGCTCTTTTATTATTTTTTATTCAAAACAAATGTTATTTTTTACCTTAATTTTTATAAAACTTGTAATTAATAATCATCCGTAAGGAATTTTGTTTTAACACTTTTGAACTTATAAGTTTGATTAACCATACTTGTGAATCATTTAAAATAAGAGAAAAAAAGAATAAGAGGAGTTTAAAGGATGATGGGGATTTATCACAAGTCTTTATTATTTGAAATCTTGAATTTCTCATAGAACTTTCACTTTTATTGCTTTATTGCTTTAATTAAATATAAAAAGGAAAATAATTCATTATCAAACTTTATTGTTAAATATGTTTCAGTTTTTTCACTTTTATTTTTTAATAAATTGACTTCAAATTTTCATTTCATTGTTAATTATATCTAAAACTTAGAATGTACGAAGAAAAAATAAAATATCGTTTTAGAATTTTTTGTTAAAAATAAAAAATCGCGCTCGGCTATTCTAGCTTGCCTACGACCTGGTTGGGCTCAGGCCTGAGCTCTGGCTATCCCTAGTGAGATTAAGTTCGGCCCGACTTATTGTTATCCCCATACAAATATTCTATCATTTATGCTTGTAAGAAAAC
>JANTPM010000009.1:27716233-27730494 GCA_025434745.1 Erythroxylum divaricatum
GCATTTATTGATAGCTACAAATGATTTTATATTATATTTTATAAATGTTATTAATTAGCTATTTGTAACATTTTTGAGTTGTTATATATTAAATTTTTGCAACATCATTAACATGTAGTAAATATGAATTTTGTAACATTTTAAAAATGTTATAGATAAGTTTTCTATAACATTGATAGAATGTTATTGATAAGTTTATTATAACATTTATTGATAGCTACAAATGGTTTTATATTATATTTTATAAATGTTATTAATTAGCTATTTGTAACATTTTTAAGCTGTTATATATTAACTTTTTGCAACATCATCAACATGTAATAAATGTGTATTTTGTAACATTTTAAAAATGTTATAAATTTTCCATGACATTGATAAAATACTATTGTTTAGTTTATTATAGTATTGTTGATGCTATTATAATAGTGTTCCTAATATATCTTGTGTAACTTATATAAATAATGGTACACTAATGTGGAAACAAATTTATAACTATAAAATTAGATTTTTAAAAATATATTTTGTTGTTCATCAAAGATGAGCAAATCATAGATAATGAACACATAGACACTAATAACAAAAAGCAATAACATATGTCTCTAAATCATTATTCCAAAATAGTTCCTGAATTATTGAAACAAAAACTGGCTACCATATCATCTTCAATTTCCATGTGCTACTTTCTCATGATTATTTAACCATTTCAAGTATTCTCTGTTGTCCTTCTCTGTCATGTACTCCAACAAAAAGTTTGTAGTGCTAGGTTTGATCCCTCTAATCTCAAGATACTTGTGGAAAGCCTTCTGCAAATTCTCATTCAAGTCACTGCCAAATCAAAACCCGAAAATGCATTAGCAAAAAGCCATTAGCAGAAGCCAACAATTGCAAACTTTCAGGCAATCCATATCATAAGCTTACTTAAAAACAGGTAATTCATATTACAATCAGACAACTCATATCACAGAACTTACTTAAAGTCAGGGCCTTTATACATAAGTTGATCTTCGGAAATACTGGAGGAAAGAGTCTTTAAGAAGCTCATTGGCAGGCAACCTCTCAGAATCTGGAGCCAAACATTTTTCAATGAACACCTTCATTTGTGGATTGCTCACCTTATTCAAGGAAGTAGGTTTCATGCCCTGAAGAAAATGAAGAACACATTAACAAATCAAGAAGATTCTTGTATAGAAGATCCACGTAATTGATACTGTACCACAAAAGGGGAACAGATGGAAATTAATGACCATACAAGAAAAAACAACCACTTCCACAAGGGAAAAAAAAGAACAAAGTTCAACAAATTTTCTTTAAACATCAATGCCAAAGACTTGATAAATGACGAAGTTATCAAAACTAGGCCTTGTATGCAACATTTAGAAATAATCTTCAGCATCACAGGGCTCAATTACTTCCCTCAGCCTAAGTACTGCATAATTCTCCAATATATGGGAAATGGTTAAAGTCCAATCTTAGAAAACCAACAAATGAACCATCATAAAGTAAAAAGACTGGGTGCTTATCTTAACAAAAATCTAATTTTTTTCAAGCCCCAATACATTTATTTTAACAGCATGTAACCAGGATGCCAATCCTATGCACAACAAATTAAACATGCCATAAACACAATGTAAACCCAAATGAAAATTACAAACTAGAAGCATTACGAAAAGGGGTTGTGAAGTTACCCGAACATATCTACCAGTAGGATCGTTTTCTACAAAATCGGCCCCCATATCAGGAGGCTACATAGTTGAGCAAGTTTGGTTATTCAAAGCCAACATAAATCCAGTTGTGTCCCCAACAACAGTAGGTCTCATTCCTGCCAATTACCAAACACCAACAGGCAAGCGAAAAAGGGACAAAACGGACTTGACAACAGCTACTTTGTGGTCCAAAAGACAACTACTTAGGACAACACATAAACGAAGAATCAAAGCAAGCGTCGCGAAAGACAAAGACAGAGACTTTGAGGTCTTTGCTCGGAGAAGGCTTCGGACGCGATGGAGAAGGAATCGAATGCCGAAATACGCAAGGGGACTCGGCATTCGACGGTGACGTTTCCCCCCTCTTGAGGCAATGAACCTGACCAATTCATAACCCCAAATCCCGCTCCTTTATATCTCCCTTCCATCATCAAACCAAACCCAGTACAACCCAATCCTCCATTATGGTCATCCTTAAGATACAAAACAAATACCAACCCAGTACCAAGAATGAACCTACGAATCAAAAGACACGAACTTTTCCACTATTTAGACAGAAAAATTCGACCTTTTTAGAAATCCTAAGACCCTTTATGAGTTGTGGTTGATTGATGAAACATAGAGATGGGACGAGGGTGAAACGTGAGAGTGGAAATGGAGTTAGGCTACATAAATGATGTTCAAAATTTGGACGGAGGATTGGAAATTAGGTGTGCGTAATATAAGGTAGAGACAAACACTTGTATGGTAAGTTATTAAGCTCCATTGTTGTTTCTCGGAATAGATTTTGGTTGTTGATTCTGGATGCGGCGCCGCTTCTGTTTTCCTCTTCCCTGGCTGTTATTAGAGACGTTTTCCATCTGTCTAATTGCGAAACGTCCATCATGAGGTGTCGTGGTGTAGTTGGTTATCACGTCAGTCTAACACACTGAAGGTCTCCGGTTCGAGTCCGGGCGACGCCATTAAAAAAATTAAGTTTTTGTTGTAATTATTCATTTAAATCAAAATTATCCTTAATTACACTTTTTAATCATTTCATAATTATAAATTATTATCCTTTCTTAATTACTCTTAAAAATTGATTCTTGGGATTACGCTTCAATCGTATCATAACAACGGACGAGGACAACCTTAGACGAGTTTCTTTGTTTCTTACATATCTTCCGCGAATACAGGACGGGCGTTGTTGTTGTGATTCCACGAGCTTTTCACACTCTACCGAACTCTTCCTTACATTTATATGTTTTAGGCCACAAAACACCATATCGCACACAACTCTTCACCAGCACAATTCATCAAATATGGAGTCTCGACTACGGAGGCAACCGTCGAGGACTAGACGAAAAGCCGACTTGACGGCGATTCTGCGGAAGTCATGGTACCATTTGAGGTTGTCGGTCAGACATCCGACGAGAGTCCCCACTTGGGACGCTATTGTTCTAACCGCCGCTAGCCCCGAGCAAGCCCAGCTCTATGACTGGCAGCTCAAGAGAGCCAAGCGCATTGGTCGCATCGCCACTTCCACTGTTACTCTCGCAGTACCTGACCCGGAGGGTCAACGGATCGGGTCAGGTGCCGCCACTCTCAATGCCATTTATGCTCTCGCCATGCACTATCAGTCGCTTGGCGTTGACCTTGACCTTTACCACCCAGATGTAGGGAGTTTGAGTAATCCCGTTTTGTAGTTTGCTTGCTAATTGTGGTGGTTGTGATAATTCTGTCTGTTTAGTGGCTGGCTTTTGATAAAATGATATCGAAAGGTAGAGACTTTTTGTATTTATTATGGATAGAATTGGATGGTATGATTAATGAAATGGAGAGATCTTATCTACTTTATGTTTGATATTGTAATGATTGATAATTTTTCCAATTTTCGCAATGTCTAATCTAAAAGGATTTTCTCATGATGTCAAAGGAAAGTGGAATTGGTAAATAGATGTGCTTATTGATGCAAATTTAGATTAATCTGTCGGATGTTTGCCTGTGTTTCTGATGAAAGGACTGGGGTCAAAATGAGCTGACCATTGGAAATGAACCTCTTTGATGCATCTTTTCTTGTGATTCTGAGCATATAGGTTGTTTAAATCTGTTTTCAGGCTGCAGCAGTACTTGACAGTTAATGCTGATGTTGCAAGTGGTGACTTTTTTCACTTATGGTGATAGGGTATCTGTGATCAAGAGGTGGCATCTGCGCTGAATGGCGGTTTTGGATCTTCTGTGCCTCGTGAAGGGTCTAAGTTTGAAGAGTCTATTCATCCAATTGTTAGATTCATGGCCAAAAAGCATATACTATTGCTTCATGCTGGAGGTGACTCTAAAAGGGTCCCATGGGCAAATCCTATGGGGAAAGTGTTCCTACCGCTTCCATATTTAGCAGCAGATGACCCTGATGGGCCAGTTCCACTGCTTTTTGACCATATACTTGCTGTTGCTTCTTGTGGCAGGCAAGCTTTCAAAAATGAAGGTTGTTTGCCCTTCTTGTTCCATTCAAGTGAAACCTGACCGTTTTATAACTGTACATATTCTTATCGATGATTGTCTTCCCTGTGGAAAATGCCAATGCTTTTACAAAATATTGGCTTCTTTTGTACAAAATGAGGAAGACAAGAACTGTCCCAGGCGAGCAACCAGCAACTCAGGGTTATATTGGAAGATGTTATAGTAAAAGTCTTAATGATTCAGAGCAATTGCTATGAAACCAGTCTTATGTGGAGGGCTTGATTACTTGTGCATGTTTATATAATTTCAAATTGCTAACAATATTCAGCTGCACATGTAAAGTATGAAGTATGAGCATTTCCAATCAACTTAAGTTAGCATATAATCATATATCAATTAGGAAATATGGATATACATGTGTCAATATGAGCTGTATTGAAGGTTTCTTGGTTAACCTGATCCATTAATAGCTAGAGAATTGAGCTGAAGCTATAGTCATCCTTCTGGCTGACCTTTTTATCAATGCCCATAGCCTCAACAGGTTTACTAGCTGACTCATGGTGAGAAACATTGTAAAATAAATGAACAATCGTCAACATCATCATATCAAAGCATCATTAAGTCAATCACTTGCATGCTAGTACACTTGTAAGCTGATAGCATCAGTTTGTGTCACCTCTAACCTCTTTGGACATCTGCTTATGAAGTCAAAATCAATGTAGGTGGAATCTTGACAATGACTGGAGATGTTCTTCCTTGTTTTGATGCCTCTTCCATAGTTATTCCAGAGGATGCATCCTGCATCGTAACTGTACCCATCACCCTTGATATTGCTTCTAACCATGGCGTTGTTGTCGCATCTAAAAGTGGGATCCTCACGGAAAGTGATAAAGTCTGTCTGGTCAACAATCTTTTGCAGAAGCCTAAAGTAGAGGAACTCATTGAAAATCAAGCAATTTTGGATGATGGTAGAGCATTGTTGGACACAGGAATTATTGCAGCTAAGGGTAAAGCATGGGCGGAGCTTGTTTCACTTGCATGGTCCTGCCAACCAAGTATTGAAGAGCTTTTGAAATGTAAAAAAGAGGTAGCATACGTATTTTTAATTGTGGTATTTCTATTGTCATGACATCCAGCTTAGTTAAGAGGAGCTATTACTTATGTGCCTTCAAATTTCAGTTTATATAATCTCATTTATTATTTTCCCCAACTTTGTCAAAAAGTTCAATGAAAAAAAGGAACTTTGTACCATCAACCATCTAGTATGTTGAGCTTCTCTTCAGATGAATTTATATGCATTCCCTGGACTTGGATCAGATGAGTTTATATGAAGATCTTGTAGCAGCTTGGGTACCTGCAAAACATGAATGGTTGCAAGCAAGACCTATGGGCAAAGAGCTGGTCAAACGATTGGGCAAACACAGAATGTTCTCCTATTTTGATTGTATGTTGAAGACAAACTAAAGCATTACTTGATCCTTATTGTTCTAAAGATTTTCTGATATCATTTATCTCACTGATGTTAGTTGAACCCTGTTCTTACTCAATGCAGATGACTTGTTGTTCCTACACTTTGGAACTTCAAGTGAAGTTTTGGATCACCTAAGTGAGGCAAGCCCAGAGCTGGTAGGGCGAAGACATCTGTGTTCCATCCCAGCTACCACTGTGTCTGACATTGCCGCATCTGCTGTAGTTCTTTCTAGCAAAATTGAACCTGGTATCTCAGTTGGGGAAGATTCCCTTATCTATGATTCATCTATTTCTGGTGGAATACAAATTGGTTCTCAATCTGTTGTTGTTGGCATTAACATCCCAGAAGAAATTGGTAATTTTACTAAAAGTTCATTTAGGTTTATGCTCCCAGATCGTCATTGTCTTTGGGAGGTTCCTTTAGTGAAACGTGAAGAAAGAGTCCTAGTGTATTGTGGACTTCATGATAACCCAAAAAATTCACTAACAAAAGGTGGCACATTTTGCGGGAAACCATGGGATAGAGTCTTACATGATTTGAGCATTCAAGAAAGGGATTTATGGAACTCACAAGATGTTCAAGAGATGTGCTTGTGGAATGCAAAAATATTTCCCATACTTTCTTACTGTGAGATGCTTAATTTGGCCTCATGGTTGATGGGTTTGTGTGACTTAAAATCTGAGTACTTTCTTCATTTGTGGAAAAGTTCACCCCGTGTCAGTTTGGAAGAATTACATAGATCAATTGATTTTTCAAAAATGTGCATGGGCTCGAGTAATCATCAAGCAGATCTTGCAGCTGGAATTGTCAAGGCTTGCATTAACTATGGCATACTTGGGCGGAATTTGTCTCAACTGTGTCAAGAAATTTTGCAGAAAGAAACTTCAGGATTTCAAATATGCAAGGATTTTCTAGACTTGTGCCCCAAACTTCATGAGCAGAATTCTAAAATTCTTCCTCGGAGTCGTGCATACCAAGTGGAAGTTGATCTTCTTCAAGTATGTGGAGATGAAAAAACTGCATCCCAGATGGAAGATAAAATTTGGGCTGCTGTTGCTGATGAAACTGCTTCAGCAGTTAGATATGGTTTTAGAGGTAAAGTTAGATATTCATGATGTAAATGCTGTCACAATGATGATAAGAAAAGGCATGTGCATACAAGCCATGTCAAATTCTCTATTTTCTATTTAATCATTGTCTTTTTTTGTTTTTTACTTTGGTTGGATACACTTGGTTCTTTAGTCAGTTATCTTTCCACTGACGTTCATATTGCTCCTCTTACATTCTCTTGGCATATTTTTTTCATGGAACTCTTTCTTATCTTGCCCCCAGAACATCTCTTAGGTTTGCCCGGTAGCAAGCATACTTCTTCTCAGAACAATCACTTTGACAGTTCTCTGGACCAGTCTTTCCAGCCTAGAAGGGTGAAAGTTGAGTTACCTGTCCGTGTAGATTTTGTTGGGGGATGGAGTGATACTCCTCCATGGAGCTTAGAGCGGGGTGGTTGCGTTCTGAACATGGCAATAAGTCTGGAAGGTTGTCTCCCTATTGGCACAACCATAGAGACAACAAAAGAAGCTGGAGTTTTGATGAATGATGATGCTGGCAATGAACTTTTTGTTGACAATTTAGCCTCTATTGCACCTCCATTTGATAGCAATGATCCCTTCCGTCTTGTCAAGTCTTCATTGCTTGTAACCGATATTATTCATGAAAGCATTCTTTCATCCATGGGCTTAAAGATCAAGACCTGGTCCAATGTACCCCGTGGTAGTGGGCTGGGAACATCTAGCATCCTAGCGGCTGCTGTTGTTAAAGGGCTTCTCCGGATAAGCGATGGAGATGAAAGTAATGAAAATGTTGCTAGACTTGTGTTGGTGTTGGAGCAGCTCATGGGGACAGGTGGGGGTTGGCAGGATCAAATAGGAGGTTTGTACCCTGGCATTAAGTTCACCGCAAGTTTCCCTGGTGTGCCATTGCGCCTCCAAGTTATCCCCTTGATGGCTTCTTCTAAGTTGATTTCAGAGCTGCAGCAGAGATTACTTGTCGTTTTCACCGGTCAAGTACGTATTTAGATTTTTGTTTTTCCTTTTACACATTCTGCTTTAGTCTGTTTGAAAGCAAAGTAGAATTCCATCTGCAGGTTCGACTTGCTCATCAAGTTCTGCAGAAGGTTGTTACAAGATATCTTAGACGGGATAATCTACTTGTTTCAAGTATCAAGCGTCTTGCTGAACTGGCAAAAGTTGGGAGAGAAGCTTTAATGAACTGCGATGTCGATGAGTTAGGGGACATAATGTTAGAGGCTTGGAGGTTGCATCAGGAACTTGACCCTTACTGCAGCAATGAATTTGTTGATAGAATTTTTGCAATTTCTGACCCTTACTGCTGCGGTTACAAGCTTGTGGGTGCTGGGGGTGGGGGTTTTGCTTTGTTGCTGGCCAAGGATGCACACTCGGGAAAGGAATTGAAACATAAGCTAGAAGAAGATTCAAGCTTCAATGTTAAATTCTATAGTTGGAACATCCACCTAGAAAATTAGACATCTATTCTTATCACAGATCCTTCTTGTTCTTTAATCATAATGTGAGGCTAAAAGTATATAGTTTGATATTGAGAGATCTGTTTGTGAGTACAGTAGTGGTGCCCCCAACAGTTAGGAGCTCAAATCCTTACAGATTGATGGGGTTTTAGTTAAAATGATCCCATTAGGGTCTTGAACACGAAACATAAACTCGATGTTGAATGTCAAAAGTTAAAAGTTAATATTCTGTTCATGTTTGTATGATTCTCAGGGTTCGCAACACAATAAAGAATTCCAAGTTTGATATGATTACATATAGACCCCCTTTTCTTTTTACCTTGGAGTTGCCTCAACAGACACGTTCGTAGATTCCAACGTTAGATAACTGTCGTACCGGAATTCTCTGTTGAAAAATCCATAAGTTAAGAACCGAAATAGTTTCGAAGTCCATCTAAACAGCCCCAAGAAAACCTTATTCCAATAGGAAAAGAAAGTGTTGCAGCCATAATTTTTCCCAGAAGGCAAGTCTCTGGAGGCAAGCTACAGGACAGGGAAAACGGCCTGGAAGCTAAGAGAAATTTCAAAGAAAACAGATAGACTTGGCTTGCTCTAGTTGTCGTCTAACATCCTGATCGCAGCAATTCCATGGGTCTATGTTGGATGTAAACTGCGTGCTACTTGTCTCTGCCAAGAACCCATTGAGTGTTTAGCGAAGAGAGGTAGAGAAAAGAGAGATGGGTCTGCTCACTAACGGAGTGGAGAGCACTGAAATCAGACCAAGATATCGCATCTACACTTTCAGGGCGGTCTTCACCTGCTCTCACCATGGTACATGTATGCCCCTTTATATTCTGTTCTTCAATGCGAGTTTCTTTTGATGATCAAGTTCTCATCAAAAAATCAAGTTTGTGTCTTTGATATAAATCACCGAGATTTATTTTGGTTTCTAATCTTTTGTTTCGTCCCTTGCGATTGACCGACCTGAGCGTAAACTTTGTTGTGTGGATTTGGCCTCAGGTTGAATAGAGTGTTCTTGACAGTTCATAAAGTTCAATCTAATCTGTGCTTGGTTAGTTATGAAGAAAAATGTTTCTTCGAGTGATTGATACGTCTTAAATCTTTGAGTGATTGATAAGTCTTAGCTACTTGAATCAATTTCTGGAATGTCTTTAACAGAACAACACGGAATAGTTGGAGGTCTAAGAATCAACTGTCTGGAATTTTTTTGGTCAACCTTTTTCGAGTATGGTTCTAGCAGATAAAGCACAAGATCCTCTAATTGTTGGATTATCTGTACTTGTTTCCTGTTCTTTTCTTTTCAGCAATTCATTTCTGTTTAAGCATCAACTCTTGCATTTATAGTAGTGCTGATGTTAAATAAAATTGGTAAGCTTCATCGATTTGTTGGTAAATCTAAAAATAAAAAAGACAGTTTCCGTTAAGAAAGCAACCTCCTTGTAGTATGGTGCTTCAGTTTAGAAGTAGTGATATTTTCCCTTCATTTTGTTTGAAGCATTAATCTGAATTCACATTGGCACTTGATCTGCCTTTAGGTTCATTACCTGTAACTAACACTTTGCAAATCAAAAGAGGGCAATAAGAAACTCTCTGCAGTAGCCAATTATCACGATCCAGGGCTTATTTTGTTCCCTAATGGTGCTATTCTGCAATTAGTTTTCGGATGAATATGTTCTTACACTTGCGTGTTCATGGAAGTTGTAACGAAATATAAAGTTCCAGTAAATCATGGAAATGATGGCGAGATGGAACCTCTGACTAATGTATTAAGTTTGTTCTATTAATGGTGTCAAGCAACAAGCAAAGCAAGGAATAGTGATATCCTGATAGAACAAGTATAACTCCCCCTTTCCCCAGATAATTGTAGCCAGAATTACTCATATCTTCCTTAAAACCAGACACAACAGACTCACAAATGTTCTGCATTTCTGTAACGTGACATATACCTACAAGTCTAATGAACTTTAAGACACCTATAGGTTCTTGATCTCTTGATGTTCTTAATTGCTTACTGAGTTTATTACCTAATTCTTCACTGATTGGACCTTTTTACTAGTCGCTGGCTTGAAATCTGCCTGCTCTGCCAAATCATTCACTTCTTCAGCAATATCTTCGATCCTCACTGCAGTTTCTATCAGTAAGGACACTACTGTTGCTACTGGAAGAATCTCTGTCATTGACGGTGTAGTTGCTTTCGTAGTTATCCCTGCTTTGCCATCACATTCAAGTGGTGGCAGTGGCCGGGTTGTTGGGTAACAGTTAGGAAGACATATCATGGTGTTCCGGAGTTCTTTTACTGCATGCTGCATCTCTCCAACAGAAAAGTTTATCTTAGAAGATTTTGTCATGGTAGCCATAACAGTGGCCAATTCTCTCAATACATTTGAAGCATGGGAACTTAAAGTCGTGCAGGCATTATGGAGATGTTTCTTTAAGAATTCAGGTGCCTGTTTCATGCCAGAAATATTCCATTGTTAAATCACTGATCCCTAGCAATTAGAGAACAACAGTTCAGAATTGAAGTAGAGATCAGTAATTAAGAGGGTTTACCTCAAATTCTGAGTTGATTGAACTATTGATGGTTCCAATACAATAACCGCAACGACGCAATGCAGAACCAACCTTGAGGTACTGTTTCCATGGATGCCAGTAGTTGAAAGGGCCATGTGCAGGTTCCCATCTAGCAAAATTGGCCTGTTATTTAGGAAAGGAAAGTTCTGATTACTGGTAAATTCACTTTTCTGCTATTAGCTAAATAGTTTGAATTAGTTCACCAACTGACCAGAGAATCCTCAGCTGCCTTTGAGTTAAGCACACATTTGTAACTTTCCATTTTCTTGCTAAAATCATGGTTGCAGTTACTTGTGAAGTACCCGGCAACAGATCCTGCAAATCAAAGTTGACAAAAGATTGCACCTTCAATCAGTTCTAACATAATTTTTCATATAAACGACAGAAGGTACTTTATATGTTTGATTATGGTGTTACATACCATCCAAGGAGTCAGCCAATTTTTCCAGGTTACTATGGATCAAATTGTGAAGCTCATTGCCAGCCCAGGTTGGGCAGAAGAGCATAGTTATAATAATGCACAAGGAGGTACCAATAGCAATTGTGGATACTCTTTGGTGAGCCATTTCAAACAATTTATCTAGGCGATAACCAGAGATTGAAACTAAGCTGAATGTGAGTATGAAGATCATGGCACCATAATCAAACCGGGCTTTAACCGATGGTATAAACCGTGAGAAAGTTGCTGCAGAAGCTGTAATGAAAGTGAACTGCCAATTAAGATTTGAAAAAAGACATGCAAGCTAACAGTGGCCACAGCAATAGAAGAGAAAATTCGATCGATCTAAGCAGGATTTGGACACGTGATGTAAGTGACTCACCAAGCAGGAACACTGACGTTCCAAGAATTATAGGCTCAAATTTATCTCCTGAATGGCTTGCAATCCAATGTACCCCAAGGCCTAGTGACCCGGCAAGAAAAGTTCCTGTTGCTCTGTTAATACACTTGCATAGTGTTGCTCCTGCAACAAAAGATGATCGATAACTTCATCAGTTTCCAACATCATTGGTGTTTCAGTTAAGATTCTAGGGTTAAATCTGTGAGTCCAATTATATATTCCAAGTGTTCATGCTCAAATAGCAAGATGCACATAAGGAATTTGGAGCACTGACCCACAGTATACTCAAAAACTACTACTACTGTCATGACTGCCCACATCGCATTTCCTCCAAAGCCATCATACAAAGGCCTCATATAGTAAAGAAGTGAGACCAGAGAAAGAGCCAACCCAACTTTGAAGCCATGGATAACCTTTTTAGGCTCAGCAATCGCTAAACTCCAAGCCTTTTCTAAGAAGTTTCGAATCCTGAAAATTGGGTCCCTGAGCATAACCTTTAAACCCTGCCAGATTCTATGAAATGGCCCTGATTCAGGCATTAATATCTCCTTCTCCGACGTCCCACCATCTACATTGATCTTCCATTCCAACTTGTCTGATGCTTCTTTTCCCATCACAACTCGGAAAAAAAAACTCCAAGAGAGTGACAAAAAAATCAGGCTTTGGCAAATATACCTTCTAGATCAATCAATCCAAGTACCTTCGAGTTTAAAGCTATAGCAACAGAAAGTTCAGTATCATAATTTCATAAATGGCTAAGAAGATAATTGCTAATCACTTGTCTCGAGTGAAGCCTTTATTTATAGTACAGCGTCTGTAAGTTAGATTTTTTTATTTTCAGAGAAATGTATACAACAATAGTGCACACACTGACACAAGATACGGTGTTGTACTCAACTTGTGGTTTAATGCCATTAGGACAGCACCGAACAAAAAATCTGGTAACGTGGCTTAATAAAAAATATTGGAACAGTTTCTGTAGTGATCGTCATTACATTATCATGGTTGCCAGTTAACAACATCATAAGAAAAATGGCCAGCTCCTGATATGTAACCACAGTAGTGGATCTTGCAATAAGCAGGAAAACCTGTGAAAAGCTTTCCCATTCGTTCCTTCAGATCAGAATAGTTGAAACATCACAAAATGCACTTGGGATCCTTTCAAACTTTAATCTGCTTACGTGAAACACTGATTAATTGGAAGTTGTAGAGCATTTCGAGTCTTCATAGCTCATCCAAGATCCCGAAAGTTAGATTTCTGTCTGTAGGCCAAACATTTCATGCATATCCAGGGCCACAGCTGAAGAACAAGTGAACCTTATCCAGTTATTACGATAAAGAATAAACTTCTGATGTCCTACCTAAATTATTATCGGTAGCCGAAAAATGATTATCTAACTTCCTAAACATCGATCCAGCATCTGGTTCACCATTTTCTTTCTGTTGATAAGCAAGTTTTCGTTACAGTGGAATTAATGGAACCTGTTATTGAGTGCATGAGAAAATGGAGGTTACAGAGAATGAGACTAAGGTATTATCAAAGGAAAAGAGAAGGCGCATGTTCTGCTTCATTATCTTACTAGCCGTACATCACTTGATAAGCAGTCTGCAAATGGACTTCCACATAAGTGGGAGAGACCTAATTTTAGGTCTACGAACGAAAGAGATAGTTATATTATACATACATAGTGCGGGGTATTATATATATAAGCGCGCGAAGTTGGAAGACATGACATCATATTCACTAATGTTTTGTCCGAATTTAGGTCACGAACATCATAAGATAACATCCACTACTCCACCAAGCTCCTATTCCACCAAGCTCCTATTTCTGTAAATTAAAAAGGGCATTGCGAGAACATGGCATATCACCAATCCACGTGTTCACTCGCAAGCTTCTGTTGTACGGAGTTTAAATTATGCAAGCTTCTGTTGTACGGAGTTCAAATTATGCAAGCTTCTGTTGTACGGATTATAAGTTCTGCAACAGATCGTGATAGTTGCAGTTCAATGGCACTTCACGCGTGTAGTTATCAGTGCAAATCCATGCATGTGTGCAGCCATGGCTATGCCTCTGAGCCAACAAATCTTTTCGTGGGCATTCATTAGTTTGTTTAGCAAGTGACGAATCTTTTAAAGCTTCCAACTTCATACTCTTTAGTGTTTGTAGAAGAAAAGAAGAGAGTTGCATCGCCTAACCGATGAACAACTACTGTATACGTTAATCTTGTAGCTCAGTGATTTCTTGTTTGACTTCTAAATAGATGGTAAGATGGTACTACAAAGTAGGGTAAAATAAAAAAAAAAAAGAAGCTGAAATTGGTCCTCTAATTGTGAAGTAAACTGTACATTGGTTCTCAAATTTTTGTATTTACTAAATTAATCTTATTTTTAATTTTTTATTCTCATTTTACAAGTGTTTTAAAAACTGAATCGAAAATTAAACAGGTAAGACAGATGTTTAAGTTTTAAAAGGTTCAATCAGTATTAAACACTCATCACTACAAGAAAAATTAAGTTTAGCGACGAAATTTACCGACGAAATTTGTACATATTCCGTTGGTAACATTACTTAGCGACGGAATTTAGAGACGGACAAAAGGCGTCGGAGATATGACTGTCGTTGAATTTAACGACGGACATTTTCTGTTGGTAAATTTTCCGACGGAATTACCGACGGATAAAAATTTCCGTCG